>OZ023314.1:33968283-34048283 GCA_964007375.1 Ophion obscuratus
GTGAGAGAGGGGGGGTGGAAAGTGAGAGAGTACCGATCACTTTTAAGCGGGCCTCACCGGTCTGCATTATTCAAGCGACGTCCTGGTTGGGTCCAGATACAGAGAGAGAGAGAGAGAGGTTTATGTGTATATATCAATCTTGCTCTTTTCGCCCTCTGCTCTCTGTGATACTTTTACCCTCTTCCAGTCCTTTTTTTGGTCGGTTCTTCAGCCGATTGCCTCTTCTTGAGAATCGAAACTCCAGACTTTCGCGTCCAAAGCTCTCTTCGCCGGTTTCCGCACTGTCTGATGGGCCAAATTTTCCCCGAGGGATGAAATTTCCGAGGCTCAGAGCCTCGCGAGCTTTTTCCGGATCAAATGGGTATTAAGAATTTGGCGGAGCTTTGACACAACAAGCCCTCAGTCTTGCTTGAAAAGCGGAGACGTCTGCCGAGATAGGGATAGGGCGAAAGAGGCAGGGGAGTGAACGTTGATAAATGCGGGATGATCGGATGATGAAAGTAGCTCGAAGAGAGGATGAGAAAGAAGTGTTGAAACCCCTTTGGTTTGGGAGACACTCCCGACGATACTGCATTATTCAGTGCTACCGCAACATCGGTGCTTTCCACAGTCCAACCCTCTGCCGATCCTTTTGCCACTTGCTACCCCTTGCCGATGCTTTCCTTCTGCATGGCGCTAGCGATTCGGAGTCACCAGGATTCTCCAGCTCTTTCTCGCTTTGGCTGTCTCTTTGTCATTATTTTTATCGCTGGCGCTCTTGCCAGTGTAGATGTCAATTTGTCTCTGGACCACACCCCTCTCGCGATTCACCCTCTAACGTCTTTATACGCATACACGCAGATAGCCTTCTCCCTGCGCCCTTTGACTCTAGCTTTTTGTTCCTTTCCTTTATCTACGTTTTTTTTTGTCACCTCGTTTGTCACCTTTTTTCACCCGAGATATGCTTAGCCATCCATTCCTCCACGCACTCGCCGCGACATTATGGTTTTTTTTTCGGGGCGTGTTCAAGGGATTCGTAGAATTTATTTTTCATTGCTGTGGGCTCGTGAAAAAGCCTGATGTGATTACGAATTCAAGGCAGGCGTGTGGCATGACGAGAATTAAAAAAATGCGCTCGGTAGCGGGGGGATCCGCATGAGGGATCATTGTTCGTTTAGGGGCATCTTCGCGCGAAGATCAGAAGAAAGAAGAATTTCTAGTGATCTCGGCTTGACCCCGTCCCGTGCAGAACTTTGTTGGCGAGTGCCCAGATGCACCACATCCTCATGGGGATTTTGATAAGGACGCCGCACCTAGGCAGTCCACATTGGAATCCAAGTGGATTCTGCACTGTTTCCCGCTTGACGTCGTGTGAGAATTTTTTTTAGATTCTCAATTGGCCTTTGTTGGATCTCGAAAAAATGATCCTTTGGTGATTCCGTATGCACAAATTTGTTGGTGAGTCCCAAGCAGTGCTGGATTTATACTTTTCTTAGGTATATACCACTTGACTTAGGCCTAGGCCGTTTTAGGTGCCTCTAAAATCCGTCGCCCCCTAAAGCCTGCCGAAGTCTGCCCTAACGAGGGAATGATACGTCATCGCGGTCGGTATGGTAGAACAATTATAGATTCCCAAAAATCTCGAAAACGGCTCTTCAGATCCCGTCGAAACTTTGCCAAACGACGTCAAATAGATAGACGAACAGCTGTCTTCCTCTCAAATTTTCTGAATTTGAGAGAAAAAAAACTAGATTGGCTTATGATAAGCCAATCTGCATTTTTGTCCTCAAATTCAGGAAATTTGAGGGGAAGACAGCTGTTCGTCTATCTATTTGACGTCGTTTGGCAAAGTTTCGACGGGATCTGAAGAGCCGTTTTCGAGATTTTTGGGAATCTATAATTGTTCTACCATACCGACCGCGATGACGTATCATTCCCTCTAAAGTCTGCCGTCCCTCAAGTCTGCCGAACATATGTGAAAAGTCACGAGTAAAAACTCACCGTGCTGAAACATCACCTGCACGCTTCGTGAGCGTGTACGTGTGTGGTGATACCATGTCAAAGTGCAGTAAAATAATAACAAATGACAATTGCAGTGGATTTTCAGTGACGTGATTCAAATCTATTTTGAAGATTTACGTTTTTAAAGAGGTTGAAGCAATCCAGTTGAGTCAAATGACGGTTAATAATTTTTTTCCAATAAACCTCAAAAAATGCTTACGAGGTATAGATATATCCTGTAGATGCTAATTTTCACAAAATACACAATTAAAGGGCAAAATTATGCATTCTAATATTCTCATTACGTGAAAAAAAAAATTGATAAAAGACAGAAAGAAAATAAACATTGTATCGATAATTATTATGAAAAAACTGCGTCAGTGAATGTCTCATACAACCCAGACTGAAGTTTTGAATAATTAATAATCATGCTTATTCATATTTATGTCACGAGATTGTTTAACACTACCATTTATAAATAGCAAGTGTTACCGACTCACGGCAACGTCACGGCCATTGAGGTTGACAGTAATGCTCTTTATTCGCCAGCGAAGATTCGTAATCTTTTATCAACCCTTGATGGTTCAATATTGAGTATATATGGTTTTCGAGGGGCAAGATCGGTTTTTCTTCCAAATGCTTACAAAAACTTCGTTTTACGTTAATCTGTTGTTAGAAATCGTTTATCTTGGTGCTAAATAGCCAAAAAATTACAGCACACGTGAAAGCTTGCCTATCCAACCACACGTACATGAAGTGACCCTTATTCCGCACACTTCAGTGGAAAGACGTACTCGGCACACTGGGGTTGGTTGTACCCCAGCGACAAAAGCCGTTATTATAAATAAACTATTTAATATTTTCACTTGAATTTTTTTTGTGACTTCTTAAAAGCTTCGTTTTCAAAGTAGTGTAGGTTATATAGCCGGAAATTTGACTTGAGTATGATAAAGATTTAAATGGCGAAAAAAGTTTAGGTACTTAAAATCTATGAAATATGGTCGTGGGGTGCACACCACCCCAGGGTGCCGAATGAGGATTAAACTATCATTGGTATTTGGTGGTGATCAAGGTCCAAAAAAGTTGTACATTTTTAGTACAGTCTGTACAACAACAAAAAATATTCACTCGTGGATTGTGGGTAACGCGCCAACCTCCTTAAGCGATTTACAGTTTTATAAGGTCCACTTATTTTGTACATCTATGCATTTTGTTTAGAAAATTCAACATGCAGAATGTAATGGAATTCATCAAGAATCGTAACAGATTCTGTTCTTTAGTGTTGGAATCTTTGAGGATTCAAATTGGATTCGTACATGGGATTTCAATGGGGAATCCCGATTGGAATTCAATGTTTGAGCGTGGCGTTTTACTACAGGGATCCAATGCGGGGACTCATCGGATTCTTATCAGAAAGTAGGAAAAAGTTTGAGAACCTTATTGGATACCTACGACAATTTCTGCACAGGATACTGCTGATACTTCAGGGATAACACCACTCTAGGATGGTGGTATCCCTCATAGTGCAGCCATCACAGATTAAAGGTAAACGAAAATTTCTCTCGTATGGTGCAGGCATTGTAGATTAAAGGTAAATGGAAATTTAAAGGATTTAAAGTGCTCGTACAACTTTAATCGCGTTTTTCTCGAAACCACTTTTTTCAAACTGGGAGGACGGATTACTCGAACACCTTTGCACGGATCGATTTGAAATTTTGATAGTAGCTTCACAATTACATCCTCTACGGGAATACGTAGCCGGTTTATGATTAAATGTAAACTTTTTTTCCTATAAACAATCGACTGCTTATTTTTTGGGCAAAAAATCGATTCACTTTTTGAAAGTGCACCATTTTTTCAAAATTTGATTAAAAATCAAATCCCTACGTAGTCCCATAGCTAATAATATATAGATTATGTTTTTCTTTGGTTTTTGTTCCAGTTCTTATACTTTACGAGAAAATCGTCCTCCCGTGAAGCTACTTGTACAAAACACGTTTTTCAAGATGGCCTTTGGGACCGCCATTTTGTATGAAAATTATAATAAAATATTTTTTTAATACTTTAATGTGTTAAATATACCCTATTAAAAGAAATCCTATCCTTTTTTCATACTCCCAAAATAAATTGTCAAAGTTAGGCCTTATTTGCTGCCGCTAAAGTGGTGTTATTCGTTAATTGTCTATAAAATTAGACATTTTGCATTTTTGCGAAGTTGAGCCTCTTGACAATACATATTTCATCCCCCCCCTCCCCGCTTTTTCTAGTTGTGTCTCATTCGATCTTCCGTCTAAAAGATTCTCGCCCGGTGCAGAATTATTTCTCGTGGAACTCCGATCGACAGCAATGAAGACGAAGAGTTGGAGCGACAAAGAGGGAATACAAGGAATGGCAAGAAGAAAGCAGGGAGAAAGGCTAAGACATTTAGCATCGATATTCCAGGTCGTGTGACATTTGACTCCCAAATTATTGAAGGCAACTGAGTGCCAAAGGTGAATAAGGACGTAGCGACGAATGGAGACTTAGGTGCAACAAAGTACGATGATCGAAAAGATATATATATATATATATATATATATATATATATATATATATATATATATATATATATATATACACACAAACATATATATGTGGGTGTAGATGCGTATTTAGCTTCCTACGTTTCCATCTGTACGAGGTATATACGCATACACATGGAAGAGGGACTGCCGGAGAGTGCATAGCTAAGTAAGGCAAGAAGGTACTCCTCACAGACGTTGCTAATGGAGACCGAGGCCTGAACCACTCTCTGGACCCATCTCAGATGCTGGAAAAGACCTCTCGATGGCCTCGACGGTGTCGTTCAATTTAATTCCGCGTAGTCTTCCCTGGATATCAAGAGCTCGCGTCCTCCATCGATACCGTCCCTTGGCTCTCATCTGTCCATATATTTGATGTCATCCGTATAGGGGAAGGTGATTTTTCAGACATTCTCGTTCTGTCCCCAAATCAACGTTTTGTTTGGAAACCATTTCGAATGTCGTCGCACCATTCACATGTGCTGATAGTCAACGTTACACGGATATGAGGGTACCAAAGTAACCTTCCCTCATACGGTGCTACACTGCTAGGATTGTGCACACGTGCTTGACATCCCCGATGTCACGTGTGCTTTAATCGAAGACGTCACAGATGTCACATGAGATGTTGCCCGTGCTCAAGTCTAGTATACCTGCATCGTCAAGACGTTCTTGACGTATACTGACGTTTGGTCCCCTACTAATAGGTCTCGTTGTGCGAACCCGCCTGCGGTTTGGGATGACATCAATGACGGAAAGGGCATCGGAATCCAACAACAGACAGCGAAAACAAATTCCCGTTGGCAATTTGTACTCAACGTCTTCTTTGAGGATCACAATAGTGCCGAAATGTTGGTTCAGCCCCCGTATTTTGCAGCTTTGGAAATCCGGGTCAGGTCTTGATAAGGGTTTGATTGGGATCGGATGTAACGCTCGAAAAATGTTACAGGCGAAATCTCGTGTGCCGAAGGACGCAGCGAGAAGCGATTTGAGGGAGAAGGAAAGAAGACAGCGGTGTGTCGATTGCCAAGGGATTTTCACGGAGGATTTCCGAGGATGAACGCGGCGAATTGGCCGGAAAAAAAGTGCTGTTACGCCACCGCAGAGATTGTGGGATATCAAGACCGTACGGCCTGTTTTCCCGGCAGATGAAATGAGAAAAAGTCACGATGTACTGTAATACGATCTTGCTACGCACACGTATATTTCACATGATGGTGATTTTTTTTTCGCCGAGGCAAAAAAAAACCAACACCTTAGTTTTCAATTTCTAAAACGTATCTACCCGATGGCTCTGATATTATTAGATGTACAAATAAGTTAGCGGTCTTTTAAAATGGAAATAATGACTTATTTACTTAAGGGGTCATCTCACTTTAGACACTAAAAAAGGCTATCTTTATGAATTTTTCAAAAAGTTTTACATTATACATATTGATTTAAGAGTTGTTACACTTAAGGGGTAAGGCCACTGTAGAAATGTCAAAAAATCGATTTATTTATTTTCTTCAAAGGTGCCTATCTTAAAAATGACATACTCAAAGGATTAAGGTGGGAAAAATGTCTAAATACTTATATTTTAAATTTTGGCGCAGCCCCTCTCAGTCCGATGCAATCCGTACCGAAAACTCTAAATGCGTTTTTCTCGAAACTACATTTTTTAAGTCGGCCGGACTCATAATTCGAACAAATCCTGACCGATTGACTTGAAATTTTAACTGTATATTCACAAATACATTCTGCATGAAAGTACGTAGAATTTTTTTCGGTATATTACATATTTTTTTTATAAACAATTTTCGGACGATGTTTTTTTGAGAATTTTGAACTTTTATTTAAAAAACGCGCTGTTTGTGCAAAAATTGATATATCAAAAAAATTGTAGGGACTTCTGTAGCTATTCACATGTATAATCGAAAAAAATGCATTCACTGTAAATTAAAAATTGCAGGTGCCGTTGGTTCGGCCGCGCACCTATGAAAAAAGGCTTCGTCGAAGAAAAGTTGTGAAGCCGCCATTTTGTTTTATATTACTTTGAAAAAAATAGTTCATACAGTTTATGATATGTATAATAAAGAGACTTTTTCAGAGTTTTCATTTATTCCATTGTCCCGCTAGAAAAAAACCTAAAATATACTTATTTTTTCCCCGCTACAGTGGCTTTACCCCTTAATCAATACACTATCGAAATACATTGAATTTTTTTAAAACGTATTTACTTAACCCAAAAAAACTTCAAACGCGTTTTTCTGGAAAAAACGATTTTCCACGGCTTGTTGACAAAATCGTTCGAAACTATTAAAACGATCCTTATGAAATTTTAACCACATGCTCTTCACAACTACAGCTATATCGCGTATCAACGATTAAAAAAATGATATTTACTATTTTTTTTGGCCAAAAACGTTTTTTTCTGTTTTTTCGACAAATGTCCAGCGTTTTGTTATTTTTGCATATATCAGAAATCGTATGATATGCGCTATAGCCATTAACACATTAAATCTAAAACCGTTTGATTTTTTTTTGTTTCGGATGATCCATCTCCGAGATTTCATTAAAAGTGCGGACCTACAATTTTTTAAGGACATTTTTTAACTGCCATTTTTGTTTATCAATAGTGATTTAAATTTATAATTTTTGTTAAATGTATTTCGAAAGTGTATTTATTAAGTGTAACAACTTTTATATCAATATTTATAATATAAACCTATCCAAGAAATTCATGAAAACAGCCTTTTTTAGCGTCTAAAGTGAGAAGACCCCATAAAATGAAGGTACATTTTAATCGGGAAGATAATCTTCGTTTGCTTCCACACATTTCCCCCACCCGTCAGGCAGAATGCGAATTCCTTGGCGGTAAAAAGTAAAAAGCATATGATGATTTTGAGTTTGTAGAGTCAGCACTGCAATTTTGTAGTTTATCGAACGTTTTGAAGTGGCTATCAGCCAAATGATGTTCGAGCGATCGAAACAAGTGAAAGTCCGATGGAGCCAAGTCTGGCGAATACGCCGCGTGTTGCAAAATTCCTCAGCCCAACGAATCTAAAATGTCTGTGGTCCTTTTTTGCTGTGTGACGTCTGACGTTGTTATGCTGCGATATGACCGGCGTAGGTCCTTTGCCTGTGCAAGGCCATTTTGAATCCTGCCCAGCATTTTTAGATGGCCGGAGATGTCTTGTTGGGTAACTTCTAATGGAACAGCAAGCTCCGATTGTGTTTGGCAACGATCTTCGTCCACCAACTGCTCCAAACTCTCGTCTTGAAATTGTTTTAGTCGTCCTGCTCTCTCGCCATCCTCGAGGTCGAAATTTTCACCCCGGAAGCTTTGAAACGACCTTTTCACCGTACTGATAGGTACGCTATCTTCCCCCAATGCCTGTCAAATCACCTCTTTAGCCTGGAAATATATTTGTTTTGAATTCCAACCGCGAGAAACATACATTGCCTAATATGTGCGTCAGTGCAAGTCATTTTGCTAACTGTTTTCGCGATGTAAGGTACCTGCGGGAAACAAGGCCTAGCTAAGGGATGTTTCAAATAAAATGAAAAATATCCCATTTAATCGACATATTTTTATTATGATCATTATTCAAGTTCAGTTTCTATAAAATATAAACGAAAAATTACAACTTGGACCATAAACAAAAACAAAATTAAACATTTTTGAAAACCTTGATAGTAGGCGTTATTTTATTATGGTAGGATAATAAGGCCTACGGCTTTAACATACTTAAAGGGAAGGTAGGGGCTTCGGCATGAAAAAAAAACACTTTTTTGCGAATTTTTTAAATGTATATGTATAGAGTAAATTTATTAAAACCTTTTGTACATTGTTAAGTGTCATTACGTGAAATTTGTACGCAAAAATATCCACAAACAAGCCAGTGACAAAGCTTTTCCAAGAACGCCGTTGGAAAAACACGATTTGCGGTGTTCACTGTATCTCAGCTAGAAATAATCTGAAATCAAGTACCATTAAAATTTAGTCAAAGTATCATCAAAACCTCCTCCCAGCGGTCTTTGATAATTTTTTGCTTCATTTCTAAATTTTTGGTGGTCATGTAAAGTGTAATGTGCTATTTTTCACGAAAAATTCCGCCATTTTTGGGGTGGAAAACGCCCTTAATGTAAAAAAAATCTCAAACTAACCGTTGGGGGGGGGGGAGGTATTTTATATGTAGAAAGTGTGTACCAAGTTTGAAATAAATCAGTCATGTAGTTTTCATTGGCAGTGAACACGGACTTTGAAAAAGTGGTTTCGAGAAAAACGCGGCACCGGCTTGTTTGTGGATATTTTCGCGTACAAATTTCACGGAATGTTTTTGAAATGGCACTTAATAATGTACAAAAGATTTCAATAAATTTACTCTATCCATATAGATGTAAAAAA
This sequence comes from Ophion obscuratus, assembly GCA_964007375.1. Classification (NCBI taxonomy): domain Eukaryota; kingdom Metazoa; phylum Arthropoda; class Insecta; order Hymenoptera; family Ichneumonidae; genus Ophion; species Ophion obscuratus. The sequence continues at coordinate 33,977,215 of OZ023314.1, forward strand.
TCGCAAAAAAGTGTTTTTTTTTCACGCTGAAACTCCTACCCTTCCCTTAAATAATCAAACTATACATAATATATTTGGTATTTGAGATCAATAATCCTCTGCAGCCTTGTATGAACTCAAAGTTCCTCTTTGCACTGCTCCGACAGCTGACACCAGGTCATTTTCTGACCACAACACTCGTTTTGGAGGCATCAGGATCGAGGCACTAAAAGTAACGATGAATCAATTAGCAATAAATATGCGTACTACTTATATACATTCGTAACATCTTGAAAGTAATGTAAAATACATGATAAAACAAACAAACTTTGTTACATGAAATAGGAGGATAATAAGGCCTATGATTAAATTTAGTAGGCCTCAATGACCGTCGACCACGTATGTAAGAGAAATAAAATAAAAAATATTTGGACCACGATGCGTTAATCAAATATTTATGATCATCGAAGCTTGAATTAATAAAGATAAAGGCTGTGATTTTAGATAGATAAGTTTAATATTACAAAAAAAAACTTACGATTTATTCGGGCCGATTTTTATTATTGGTGCTGCGCGGCCGCGTCTTATGATGGATAATGCAACACTAGCGGCGTGGAGCAGGGTACCGCGTCTTCGCTAACTTGTAGCGACATATTCGTGCAACAGGCGTCTGTGAGTGTGCCTTAAGGGGGGAAATCACAGTAGCACACAAAAAATAGGCATATTTTCGGGAATTAATTTTGGCTGAATAAAAGTATCAATCGAAAATCTGTAAAGTAGGTTTCATAGCAATACTATAAAAGTACAAAATGTAATTTTTTCAATAAAAAATATTTAAAAATGGCGGCTGCGCAGCATATGCCCCAAGGCGCCTTTTTTTAAGCTTGCCGAAGACATAACTCGAGCAAATCTTTACCGATCGACTTGAAATTTTGACAGTAGCTTCGAAACATCTTTCTCCACGGAGCTACGTAGGATTTTTTATTTTATATGGCTTACTTTTTTTTATCGACGATTTTAAGGCGTTTTTTTTGTTCAAAATTTAACTTTATTTTCAAACATGCACCATTTTGCGAAAAATCAATATATCGAAAAAATCCTACGTAGCTCGCTAGCTGTTGTTATATGGAAACTAAAAAATTCTGGTTTTTTCTTCCAGGTAAAAAATTAAGGAGTCTACGTCTTCGGCCATCGACACGCTTTCAAAAATAGGCGCCTTGGGGCATATGCTGCGCAGCCGCCATTTATAAATATTTTTTATTGAAAAAATTACATTTTGTACTTTTTTAGTATTGCTATAAAACCTACTTTACAGATTTTCGATTGATACTTTTAATCAGCCAAAATTAATTCCCGAAAATACGCCTATTTTTTTTGTGTGCTACTGTGATTTCCCCCCTTAAGCGTGAGCGGTTATTTTAAATTCGATTTCAGTTGCTTAAGCCTTATTAGCCAACAGGCCTTGTTACACGCATCTACCTTATATTTTGAGTTTACGTTAAGGTTCGGGACAATTGGTGTACAGTAAGTTCTTTGTCATATACTGAATCTACCCCCTAAATTTTGAATACATCATCTACACCGTTTCTATAAAATGTGCAATTGAAGAAACACTTGTTAACATAGGGAGATGCCTACACTTATCGCTGAATGGCTGTTTTACGCATGAAATTGTGTTAAAAATGTTTTAAATGTTATGAAAAACCTTCAGATCGCTCAGTACGTTACGACAATTTCGTCATCAGCGTCATACTGTTAATTGTCCTATTTTGAAAAGTGTTTTTTCAATTGTAAATTTTATAGAAATGGTGTAGAAAAGTACTGTATCAATTTTAATCAAATGGTAACATTTCGTCAATTTTCCCGAAAGTTCTTAAGCTGTTGGTCCGGAAAAATAGTCTGCTAGGTTGATATTACACACCAGATCTGGAGGGCACATTTTTTACCGTGAACTTATTTGTACAATTAAGGTTGTTATGGGGTTTAGCCGTCGGGGGCAGAGTACGCGGGGAGCGCCCTATAATCATGCACAGAGCCGATTGACTATTACCAACTGTTAGCTTTTAAATAATCGTCATATTGAACGTGCGCTTGCGAACTATTTTTCTACATCTATTTGTAAAAATATGCATTTTTGAACATTCGGTAATAAAATTAAATGTTTTCATTACGTTGTATAATTATTTTCTATAACTTTTTCTCACTCAATTAACGCGAAACGAATTGGCAACGTCGTAAATCGTGGTATATCATAATGCCCAGGTTGGCAGGAGTGTCGCGAAGTTAGAGACATATGCGGCCCGTTCGTAACCTCAATATCGGCCCAAGGAGTAGTCAAAAATGAATATCGGTCCGAGTAAAAAAAAATCCGCTGGGAAGAAAAAGTGTGTACTAAAGCTGTCTATAATCTCAAAGAAATAAAAAATTCTAATAATTTTCCGATATTCTAAAAAAAAAGTGGTTTTCTTTTTTCGTCGATAACGTTATCGTTCTCATCTCCAATGTATAGTGCACAAAAAAAAATTAGCATTGTTGAAATTTGAAATTTTTTAATATCTCGTACCGTTAAAACGTTATCGACGAAAAACGAAAACCATCCCCATTTTTGAGGGTGCGTTTCAGCCCTTAAAACCGTTTTTCCGCCGATGAAAAAGAAATACGTATCGCTTACTTTTCGGTGCTTTATGACATATCCAAATTTCAACAAAATCGAAGGGTGTCACCTGAGGGATGTTCCTTGTTAGCAGATATTAATAATGTACTGAAGAATGATCGGTAATTTTCCATAAGCGTAATGTAATTAGCCCACGAAATACGTCGATTCGCCGTTATTTTTCTCTAAAAAACGGTACTGTGGATCGTATTCAAACTGCACAAGATGATCAGCAAAGAGGTTATGAGGGTCCAAAAAAAAATTCAGCTCGGTGGTAACGTATTAACGTAACCCTATAACAATCTTAAGGGCATGTACAAAGTCAACATAACCTTACAAATTTTCCAACCCAATTTTCTCATAGGTGGTTAAATTTTTTAGGAAAAACAAACCATTTTGCTCTGGAGAATTCCCTGACGCAGAGCTCGATGATTTCCTTCTGCCCCAAATATTATCCATCTCTGAAGAATCTCTGTTCGAAAATTACAGCTATCTCTCTCGCACTCATATGTCACGTGGTACATCTTCTACTTCGCCTTAAGGGGATACCCCCACTTGCGATTTTGAAAAAATCGATTTTTTTATTGCATTTTTTTGAAGTATAAGTATCTGAGAATATGTCCTGAAAATTTCAAGTCGATCCGAACAAAATTGACTGAGACATGAGCGTTGAAAGAGAAGAATCCGTTGGGTAAACGACCGGAAAGTGAAACTTTAAACGCGTTTTTCTCAAAATGGCATTTCTGAATTCGGTGACCAAGATTACTCGAACACTAATGAACCGATCTTCTTGAAATTTTGCAGGCTTATTTGATACATAAAAATGTAGTCTTTAATCGATCGATTTTTTTTTTCGAAAAAAATGGCCGTTTACAGCCGAAAAACGGCCGTTTTTTTTCGTTAAAATCGAACCATTAATTTTGACTGTCCGTCATTTTGTGAAAAATGAATATTTTTTAAAATCCTTCGATTAAAGACTAGTTTATACTTATATTTGACTAAATCCATCCGCATTTTTTTTTTTCAGATGATCCACTTCGCCGCAATGTTGGTCACCGCAAACCGTGTATATAAAAACATTATTGCATTGACGGCCATTTGCCACTAAACAATGTAATATTTTTCAATAAAAAAATTACTGAAAGTTCTTCAAGATGTGTTCTTTAAGATGGTATGTTGATTGATTAAAAAAGTTTTGAAGTTTTCTTTAAAAAAATGCATGAAAAAGGCCTTTTTTGCGCTACAAGTGGGGGTAACGCCTTAATATGAGCGAAGACAATATGATGACTGGAAGACGAAACAAAATGAAAGCCACTAATTTGTTCGCGTGTTTGATCGATCGAGCATGTTGTGTGGGAATTGTCTTTGTAGACAGCTCGTGGCAAACAGTGGGCTAATAATTATTCATGAGCCTCGATAGTAGACAATTAATCGTTTATTGAGGTTTTTGTTGCCGAGGCACAGTCGATGAGGGTGGCTTAGGCAAGACTCGCGAATTTCTCGCTTACACGACGTTTTTCAACCCCTACCTTCGTGGCCCTTTCTCTCTCTCTCTCTCTCTCTCTCTCTCTCTCGCTCCCTAAAGCTGGTTTTTCTCGAGTGTAGTTCAACGGAGCATCCGAGCTGGCGACTGGAGTTGCCACAACGCCAGCAAGAACACAATTTGCAGAAAAGCGGTATTCCAAACGACGAGAGATACGCTGCTTCATTGTAACGTCACGTACGGTGCAACGTCGACTGTGTTTCCGCAAGATGCACTTTGTCCTTTTTTTTCCACTCCTGCTCATCCCAATCTGTTTTTTTTTCACCTCTCATCCCTTTTTCCGCATCCACACCCCTCGTACACACCCTCTCCTTCTCTTTGGTACCTCCGTTATCGCAATTCGTGCACTGTGTCTGGGTGTGTGTGTGTTTTTTCCGCCTCCGAAGCCTCGTGATGAGGAAACGTAAACGGGAAATTCCCCGTTACGATAATCGAATTTCCGCGCGCCCGTTACGTCGCGCAGCGAGCTGCGCAGATTTAAGGGAAGGTACCTGAGTAAACGGCGAGAAAAATAGGTAAACTTCCGGAATTTTTATCTCAAAAACTAATGTTGCGATTGGATCCGGTTTTCTTTTCGTTGGAAAATATGTACATTGAGGTATGGTGAGGAATTTTTTAAAATAAATTCGTTGACTGGAAGCGAATCAAACGCGATTATCTCGAAACATAGTTTTCAAAGTCTGTGCCAGATGTATCTCGAAAACGGCTTGTCCGATTTTGTCCAAATTTGGATACAATATTCTTCGATAGTTTTTCATGTTTGCCACGTAGGATTTTTTTGAAATTTTCATTTTTGACGGAATTGCGACCGTTTTAATTTAACATTCGTTTTTCGTTCGCAATTTCCGACGATTTTGCATTGCATACACAGTGCATAAAAAAGCAATGGTTCAATCAAATGAAAAACCCCTACGTGGCGAACGAGAAAAACTATCGAAGAATATTGTATCCAAATTTGGACAAAATCGGACAAGCCGTTTTCGAGATACATCTGGGACCGACTTTGAAAACTATGTTTCGAGATAATCGCGTTTGAATCGCTTCCAGTCAACGAATTTATTTTAAAAAATTCCTAAACCTACCTCAATGTACATATTTTCCAATTAAAAAAACCCGGATCCAATCGAAACATTAGTTTTTGAGATAAAAATTCCCGAAGTTTACCTGTTTTTCTCGCTGTTTACTCAGGTACCTCCCCTTAATCGCAGCGACGATTCGAGCAATCAGCGAGTAGCTCAATTACGTGTACATATGAGAACGATGTTGGTTCTGTTATGTAATTATTTTATAGCAAATTAAACGATAGCTCCCGGGATGAATGCAAACTTTTTTTTCACTTCGCTTACTCGTCAGCGCAGCCTGTGCGACTCGTTTCATTGAGGCCTCTACCGTCATTATGTATCGAAATGTAATTAACATTTTGAAAGAGAAGCATTTTGATTGGCCGGTTTATCGTTGGATATATTTATATTTAATTCGCAGTCAATCAAAGATTTCAGCGGAAATTAGTTTGAACATTGAATCCTGGGCATTGAGCACTTTTTTGTTTTTTAAATTAAAATCCCATTCGAGTACAGCGGAATGAAAATAATTGAAATCCGAATACGGTCCAGAGGAAGTTTTTTGTGCATCCCGTCATCGAGTAAAAAAATGATCAGAGATACATTTTGAAGTGGATGAATGGAATTTAATTCCATTGAAGTGCCTTCTATTCGGAATTTAAGGGGTCTTCTCACTTTAGACACTGGAAAGGATATTTTCATGTATTTTTTTTATAGGATTATATTATAGATATTGACTGGGATTAGAAAAAAATTGGGAAATTTTGCGTTACCTAATTTATGTACGCCCCCTAAACCGATCCTTATACAATTTTAAATACATAGTCTTTACAACTATAGCTATAGCGCATATCAAGGATTTTTTTAAATTTTGATATTTACTATTTTTTTCCAAAAGCGGTGAAAAAAACACGTTCTTTTTTGTTTTGTCGAAAAATGTCCGCCATTTTGTTATTTTTGCGTACATAAAAAATCGTATGATATGCGCTATAGCCATTTACTTACCGAATCTAAAACCGTTTGATTTTTTGTTTCGGATGACCGATCTCCGAGATTTCATCACCAGCGCAGACCTACAATTTTTCAGGACATTTTCTTCTATAAATAGTGACTTCAATAAATGAATTAAAAAATTTAATGTATTTCGAAAGTATGAAGTGTAACAACTTTTATATCAATATCTATAATATGAACCTATTAAAAAAAATCATGAAAATAGACTTTTTTTAGCATTTAAACTGAGCAGACCCCTTAAGGTAGTGCATGAAAAAACGGTGCGAGATAGAAAGTCTTGTAATTTTAATAATACTAATGTTGTCCAGGGTATCCTGCATACGTTTGTGAAATTTAAAATATTTTGACCGTCCCGTTATCGAGATATGTGCCCTCGAAATTGGTATTTCAAAAGCGCGCCGCATAGGACAAGTCCCGGGGAACATCATATTTCTATTGACGATGGAAAAATGACGATAGAGAAGCACATAAAAAACGGTAGAATAATAAATAAATGTTTTACAGTTGTTATAAAAAAATGATCACTTCTAACCATAAACCTTTCAATTTATGAGTGCACAAAGTATGAAACACGTGATGAAACGTGATTGGCCGAATGAGTTAATGCAGACGTCTTGGCAATGCTGCGAACGATGCGCGTTTCGTGAACTATTTTTTTAAAACTTTATTCTTTACCAATCGTCCTTTATTGAGCGTTGATTTTCCATTTTATTAAATCTTGATTTGTACACTGCACGAGTTGCAGGAACTGCACTGTCACAACGGTAATGAGTATGGTGAGGGTAAGAAATTGATTGTGCTCGCCAATGACGTTGTTAGTATGCGAGCATGCGTATACACAAACTTCCTAAGTGTTGACATAGGTATGCCCTGGGCAAGCCCTGCTAGGAGTTTGCTACCACAGACAAGAAGACCCCTCTAAAACCCATTGCCAATTAATTTACTATGTCATTTTTTAACTTTTAAATAGTAAGGTATTCTACATATGTAGTTTGGAAGTTGGTAAATTCATGACTTTTTCGAAATTAGTGCTTATTTAACAATCCGAATTTATGGTTGTTTCTGAATGGAACTGCCTCGTATGTACTACCTTAATTATCTTCATGCTGTTGGATCTTACATAAAATTTTGATTTTTTTCCAGAATTCTCAATTTTTGCTTGCGAATACTCCTCGTCACAAAAAAGGCTATAGTTTTACATTATTATACTTATATAATATATGGACATATATCTATATATAGTATATAATGTGATTTCCAATCCGGCTTCGACAGACCAAAAACGGTTTATTTTGAATTTGTGCTAAATTTAACGAAAAAAAAGATTTTTAATTAAAAATCATTTTTTTTTCGTTAATTTCAGCACAAATTAAAGATAAACCGTTTCAGGCCTGTCGAAACCGAATTGAAAAGCCCAAAATCATTAATAGCATTATTGAACATTAAAATGATAAAAATCGACTAAAAAATATGAATAATTCGAAAAAATAGAAGGAAACATGGGCCCACGATGAGACGAGACTCAAAAATCATAGAATGGGTCACTCTGTTTTAAAGAATTCTTTGAAAAAAATAAAAAAGGCGATCATCTTAAAAAAAAATAGTTTTCACTTTAGAAGCAATAAATACGTTCACATTGATAATTGATAATTTTTTTCATATTTTTTAACGAAAGTATGCTTCAAGGAGGAAAAAATATATTATCAGCGTTTGAACGTTTCCAAAACTTCTGAAATATACATTTTTGGCAAATCATAAGTCCTAAAAGAGAAGAGATAAAAACCTAAAAATTGATGTGGATATTCCGTTCATTGGGTACAATTTTACAAAAAAAAAAAAATCATGAAAAAAATGGTCGGGATCACGGGCGAGGTGAAATGGCGTGGAATGCCTCACATATATAATAATGATAGTAAAAATACCATACTTTCCACGGCTGCAAAACCTTCGCGTCGGGCCCTTAAACAAACCCATGGCCACTTTATAATTATCACCCTGCATATTTATACAGGGTGTCCCTGTTATCTCTGCCACCCGAAATAACTCGGTAATTATCGACGTCACAAAAAAATGTTGCCGACAAAAGTTGTACGGTGGCGGCGCTGACGCACACTGAAGGTCCACTTTTTTTAATTGACTGGCACATTTTATTTTCAACCACCTTATGCAGCGCCTCAAGCCGCATAAAAAAACATTGGGGGGCCAAAGTCGTTCAAGGTCATTCGAGGTCAGTATCGAACACCTATTAAAATGAAATACAAGTCTAAATATCTCGGATCACTACCGAATATTTGGTAGTGATCCGAGATATTTAGATTTTTATCATCGATACTGACCTTGAATGACCTTGAATGAGCTTGAACGACTTTGACCCTTCAATGTTTTTATGGGGCTTGAGGTGCTTCACAAGGTGATTGAAAAAAATGTACCATTCCATTTAAAAAAAGTGGAGGTGACCTTCACTATGCGTCAGCGCCTCCACCGAAAAAAAAAAAAAATTGGTCGCATTTGATGGACCCCTTCACACTGTACAACTTTTGTCTGAAACATTGTTTTGTGACGTCGATAATTACCGAGTTATTTCGGGTGGCCGAGAAAAGAGGGACACCCTGTATATGTATAATCCTGTGAGTGTGTACATAAATGTTCGTCGCATGTAGGTGAGACCGAACATTCCACCCTTACTTGCTAAATCCATCCTTCCATCTTTCCAATAGGATGTAAATTCCTGTCGTACACGGTAAAATAGTATTCTCTCTTCTTTTATTCTATTACCGATCTCGTGTGTGAATATTCCTATTTCTCTCTCTCTCTCTCTCTCCTCTCTCTCTCTCTCTCTCTCTCTCTCTCTCTCTCTCTCTCTCTCTCTCGCTCTCGCTGTCGTCCTCTCTTGTGCCAATCGCGAGAAAGCATTTGCAAACTTAGTTTTACGTATATCTGTGCAACACACGAGGAGACTTGCAGATGCAATCAGCGGGTTGCGCCTTAAAGCGAGAGAGAAACGCGAATAAGTATGGATATAGGTTGCATAGACTGAATATACGTGCCTGAGAAACTCGTCACGAGGCCATATGCATTTCTTTTTTTTTCCTGACGACGTTTCCAGGTTTGCACAGCCGTGCACTCGCGCGCACATCTTGCACTCGGGTTCTATCGACGTGAGTGCGAAAAATATTGAATAGAGGGAGGAGAAAAATTGCTGGTAATATCGCAAAGGGAACGGAACGTAAGGGCACTTGTGTACTCGTTTGACGGTTTTTTAGAAACGGAAAATTGGCGAGACGGCGTATCAGTAGCGTGTAAAATCCCGACCTCGTCAACCCAATATTGTCCTTGGAAAGTCATATTCGAAATCGACCTGTTTTTTGGGCCGCAAGCCCTACGCAGAGCCCTTAAGGGATAACACCACTTTAGGATGGTGTTATCCCTTATGGTGCAGGCGTCACAGATTTAAGGTGAACACAACTTTCTCTCGTATAGTGCAGGCATCGCGGTTTAGAGGTAAAACAAAATTTTCAAAGGCATAAGGACTTGTTAAACTTTAAACGCGTCTTTCTTGAAATCACTTTTTTCATACAGGGCGGAAACGCTGCTCTAAAACCGTTCGATGAATTGCGTTGAAATTTTTACTGTAGCTTTACCTTTACCTTAACATTATCTTAAGGAGTACATAGCCGTTTTTTGATTGAATGTAAACTTTTTTTCATATACAAATTACTGAAAATTTTTTGCCGAAAAAATGTTTTTTTTTAAATTTTCTGCCATTTTCACAAAAATTGATTTAAAAAAACCCTATGTACTTCTCTAGTCAATGATATGTAGATTAAGAAAAAAATCAATTTTGTTGCTCTAGCTTTTATGCTTTCGGAATTCTACGTCCGCCCGTAGAGGTATCCAACAAATGTTTTTTTTTTACATACTTCAATATGTGTTTAAGGCCACAGTAACGGGTATAAAATCATGTGCGATTTTAACAATTTTTTTTTGTATGAAAAAGTGATTCACTCATAAAATTAATTACACATCTATTTAGTATGAATATGAAGCTGCTAGAAAATATATAAATTTTTTTTTGATCCTCAAAATGGCCGGCTATTCGAAACTTCTCGAAACAGCTTTTTTCCAATTGGCGTGACAAATAACTTCAACAATTTTCACTCGATTTACTCCACATTTAAAAGTTATATTCCTAATTGCATTTCGTAGAGAAGTACGTACGGAATTTCTGATTAATCGAAAACGTTATCGAGCAGTCATAACGAAATTTTTCACTGAAAATTCATTTCTTAAGTTCAAATACCTACAACTTATGAATAAAGCAATATTTTTTAAATTCCGTACGGGCTTCTCTAGGTATTCTAACGTAGATCGGCGAGAATTTTTATTTTTTTGTCCTAGGTAAAAAATTGTGGATGCTAAATATCACGCCGCGGGACCCGAAAAAAACGATAACAAAAGAAAATATTAGTAGTCGGCCATTTTGTACACCGAAAAAAAATCTTTTAACAGCTTGATATTGGTACTAAATAGATGTGTAATTAATTTTATGAGTGAATCACTTTTTCATACGAAAAAAAATTGTTAAATTCACACATGATTTTATACCCGTTGTTGTAGCCTGAGGCCTTAATAAACCCTGAAAAAAGAAACCCGATCCTTTTTTCAATATTCTAAAAAAACTCTTAAATTTAGCCCTTTTTTGCTGACTCTAGAGTGGTGTAACGCTGTAATTTGACTTGACTTCATCGTTACAAAATCAATAAAAATGATCCGATTATCGGATAAAAAAAATATATTAACACCGTCAAGAGTACTCCTCCACGAGAGATGCGACTGTACAGGCTCTCGAATCTCTTGGCAAATTCGTTCACGTGCGCTTCCGGACCAGCAATGAAGGAAGAGATCTTCACAATACTCCATAGTTGGTTCAGGAGATACCCAGAATTCCGTGGACGAAACGGACTCGGAATATCTAATGAAGCAATGGTAGGGTGTATATATGTTTGTGGTGAAATGCATGTGCCGAAAAAAAACTGTATATTTTATTCCATTCTCAGCTTATAAGAGAAAAGCATAGGTAGAAAGCGCCAGTAGAGAATCTCGGGGGCGGAAAACTTCTGGGTGAATCGCGAAATCCGCTTCTTTCCACACTTCTTTACTTCCTGTTCTTTGCGCCCCTCCGAGCTTTTTCACAATTTCTTTTGGCAGTTGTTTCTCATTTGGTTTCGCTCTAAGGCTCTCGGTTCAAAGCTTGCGGTCACCTCTCGTTTTTGTATGCCTCTCGAAATAGGGAAAAGCAGCTACAGTCAGAAAGAGAGTAGTCGAAGGATAACTCAGCGGGTTACACTTAGTTCGTGACCGGAAAAAGAGGATTTTTCGTAAATTTTTTGTGGGTGTGCGGGTTTTCAATTTTCGTTTTAAATATAAAAGATTATGGTTTTAAGTATCTCTTTTGAAAGTCTCGATTTTTGGTGAAATAAACGCCTCATTTTCGTGGATAAAAAAAACTATGCATCGGAAGAAAAATTCCTTCATTCTAGCACTGCTTTATGATATGTTAAGGGAGCTTCGAAAATTTGAAGTTGATCGGTGCAGTGATTTTTGAGATATCGTGGTCGACAATTTTGAAAAAGTCATTTTGAGCAAAACTGGTTCAAAGGTCGCCGGTTCGCGGAACCTACCTATAAACGCCCATCACTCCCTCAATTTTAAACGGATCGGCTCAAAATTTTTAGAGAATATTTTTGACATCTTATATTTTGAGAATCCGTCTAAAGCCGAAAACGATGTTCTCAAAAATTTTAAACGAAATATATATAAGGGATTCTCCGTCAATTCAGCCACTTATTTTACGACCATTTTAGATCTGCCCCATAATTGGTCATATCAAAGTACTACTAAAAGGCATTCTATGTGAATTTTTTCAAAATTTTTAATTCAACATTTTAGAAAATGCCGTTTTTTTTTCAAATGAATGTATCTCGGAAACTAGAAGGTGTTAAAAAAATGTCTGTACATAAAAGTTGTCAGTTTTGTGTTAGCTATCGAGTGGTCGACTTGAGATAACTTTTACGTTCCGGTAACGCTTATTTTTTACCAAAAAAGGGAAAATTATTTTTTTTTTTAATTATAAAACAGCCTTTTTTGTCTGAAAAAATTACAGAGTCTTCCAGTATGTCTGACGATATCGCAAAAAAAGCGCCAGAGTGGCACGAAGTGCTAGGGTAAAAAAAATGAAACCACACAAATTAATTTTTTTATACCGGAACCTCGCTCCGTTTTTAACATATTTTTTCAACATATCTTAGAAACTCGAAGTTATTAAAGAAAAATGTCTGCACATAAAAGTTGTAGTTTTGTTATAGCTTTCGAGCGGAATATTTGAAATAATTTTTACGTTCCGGTAACACTGATTTTTTTACCAAAAAGGGGAAATTATTTTCTTTATTAAAAAATGGCTTTTTTTGCTGAAAAAATTACAGAGTCTTCCAGTATGTCTGACGATATCGCAAAAAAGTCGCCAGAGTGGCACGGAGCGAGGTTCCAGTATAAAAAAATTAATTTGTGTGGTTTCATTTTTTTTTACCCTAGAACCTCGATCCGTGCCACTCTGGCGATTTTTTTGCGATATTGTCAGACATACTGGAAGATTCTGTAATTTTTCAGCCAAAAAAGGCCGTTTTTGAATAAAAAAATAATTTCCCCCTTTTTTGGTAAAAAAAATCAGCGTTACCGGAACGAAAAAATTATTTCAAGTCGTCCGCTCGAAAGCTAACACAGAACTACAACTTTTATGTATAGACATTTTTTTTCAGTTACTTCTAGTTTCCGAGATATATTCCCTTGGAAAAAGCGGCATTTTCTATAATGTTGAATTAAAAAATCTGAAAAAATTCACATAGAATGCCTTTTAGTAGTACTTTGATATAACCAATTATGGGGCAGATCTGAGATGGTCGAAAAAAGTGGCTGAATTGACATAGAATCCCTCATATGAGAATAGAAATATGTAAAAAAAATATATCCAATAATAAGAATATATGCAAGAAAAATTTATAATTTTATTTTATTCCTAAAAAGAACCACTGCAAAAGTCACCTGCCGTTGAATGACTGCATTCCCTTTACTTTTATTTAAATTCTCGACCTTCTTTTGTTCGCCCTTCTGAGCATTTCAAATCTCGTCACTTGTACTTTTTCCCCACACTTGTCATTGCACCCCCTCCCCACGAGTGTTACCCACAGTTACGACATTCTTGTCGTATTGTATCGCATTTACACGAGGGCTGTACCAATTGTCGAAAAGCTGTGCCAACACAGTAGCAGTAAAAGTACTCGGCCTGCAGCTCAGTGCGTGGCCAAGCAGTCACCCATCCAAGTATCGGTCCCGGCCAACCCTTGCTTACGAATCGAGATCGTCGAAGCCGCACAAAGCCTAGGCTCCCACCACTGTCGTGTATACTTCATTTTCACGAAAACTCCCACACAAAGGGGCAAAAATGGTTTAAGGGGTCCTCTCACTTTAGACGCGAAAAAAGGCTATTTTGATGAATTTTTTTGACAGCTTTATGTTATAGATATTAATATGAAAGTTGTTACATTTAATAAATATACTTTCGAAATACATTAAAAAAATATATATATATTTAAGTCACTATTTATTGACAAAAATAGTGGTTCAAAAAATGTCCTAAAAATTGTAGGTCTGCGCTGTTGATTCAGTGTGTTAATGGCTATAGCGCATATCATACGATTTTTTATATATGCAAAAATAACAAAATGGCGGATATTTTTCGAAAAAAAAAACGTGTTTTTTCACCGTTTTTGCCAAAAAAAGTAAATATCAAAATTTAAAAAATCCTCGATATGCGCTATAGCTATAGATGTGAAGTATATGTGGTTAGAATTTCATAAGGATCGATTCAGTAGTTTCGAAGATTTTATCAACAAGCCGTCGAAAAACGTTGTTTCCAGAAAAACGCGTTTAAAGTTTGTTTGGGTTACATAAATACATACATTTTTAAAATGTATTTCGAAAGTGTATTTTTTAAGTGTAACAACTTTTATATCAATATCTGTAATATGAACCTATCAAAAAATTTCACGAAAATCGTCTTTTTTAGCGCCTAAAGTGAGAAGACCCCTTAACCAGAAGTTATAAATTCCACGGGACGTAAGATTCGTTGAATTACAAACGCGAAAACGACCATATTAGCTCGACGTAATGTTCAGAAATTCTGTTTTAAATCTTTCCTGTCAAAGCAATCATTCTTTTGTCCCTCATGGCTGTACGCGATTCCTGCACTCTCCTTTTGCCTCTGTTCCCTTTGTGGCGCGTAGGTCAGAGCTCGGTACAGGGATTGCGCCGGACCTCTTGGTTTTTCCGCTCTACAGCAAATTGAAATTGTGTCGCGAGAGAAAAAAAAGTCAAGCTCAAAGACGAAACGAGAGAGGGAGAAAGAGAGAGTGAGAGAGAGAGAGGGGGGGATAATTAGAGCTCACCTGTTTGAAAAATGCAAAATCGATAAGCAAAAAGTCGCAGGCAATAGGGTCAAGTATGTTCACCCGGACAAAAGTAATTCTTTCATCGTCGGCGCAAAATTCACCGCAGATGTGACATTCGTTACCATGGAAACTTCATTAAAGAATTTTAATCGTCATTACACTGTTCTAATGATGTAAGCGAACTTGAAGTTTTCACTTTACTACAGCATTAGTTGAAAATATTTTGTGAATCGTCATTACCAAAAATCGATTCGAGAATAATCGTCATCACAATTACCGACGTGATGTCGATGAAAAATTCCACTCGTTGCACAATTATCGATCATTTTTTGTATGCCCTAGTATCTCTTTCTTTGGCTCATGGCCGTTCTATTTAAAATCTCAAGGATGTTGAGTATGCGGACAATAGGTCGATGAGCACGGTCCTCGAAGTCCAATGTCTTCCAATGTCCAATGTTTTATATATATATATATGTATGTATGCATGTGTGTATGTATGAACAGGGTGTCCTGTTAAGAATGGATAATCATGCAACTGTCAATAGGTCAGATCATGTCCTACTATATACTGGAATTCGACTTTAGTAAATGTCCCACGGTTTTCGAGATAAAAACCATCTGCTTTTGGTTTTTCGTGTGCCATTTTTACGAAAAAAGATCTTATGCAGAATTTTCATACAAACCAATTCGAACATCTGACTTTGACAGCCTGCGGTGTAAATAAAAATGAACTACGCAAATCGCGCCAATTACTTTAAAAAGTTGTTTAGTTGTTGTCCATTTATATCATTTGTAGAAATGGCACGCGGAAAGCCAAAAGCAGATAATTTTTTTCAAAGTAACACAAAGCCCAAAATCTCGAAAACCGTGGAACTTTTACTAAACTGAAATTTCAGGATAGTAGGACTTGATTTGACCTATCGACAGTTACAAGATTATCCATTCATAACAGGACACCCTGTTTATATAAATATGTGCATCTTTCTATTAGGGTGGCAAAAATGTGAGCTCTATTTTTTTCCTTTTTCTCGCGATCTAATTATCTACTATAAAGAAGAAAAAAGATTGTCGCGAAAGCTGCGAGCGGTCAAAAAATATTTAGAGGTCGCTCGAGCCTACCGAAAATCGATTTATATATATATCGATATTACAAATATTACTAATTACTAATTACTTATATTTTTTACTTAGTAATTATTCATTATTAAATAAAATAATATTAAATAATATTATTCAATTACTTACACACACACACACACACACACACACACACACACACACACACACACACACACACACACACACACACACACACACACACACACACACACACACACACACACACACACACACACACACACACACACACACACACACACACACACACACACACACACACACACACACACACACACACACACACACACACACACACACACACACACACACACACACACACACACACACACACACACACACACACACACACACACACACACACACACACACACACACACACACACACACACACACACACACACACACACACACACACACACACACACACACACACACACACACACACACACACACACACACACACACACACACACACACACACACACACACACACACACACACACACACACACACACACACACACACACACACACACACACACACACACACACACACACACACACACACACACACACACACACACATCTATGTGTGCGTGTACTGCAAAGCGTATGCTCGTACGTTTAATGAGGAGAACGTAGACGTAAATATAGTCGTGCATGTACGAGTTGGTTGTAACCCTCTTTGTCCACCACTATCTCGTTTAACTACCACTCAAGATAAGCCAGGTTTAACGCTTGGTACGTGCTAACGTTCCACTACGGTCCGGGCGAATGCCAAAAGTCGACTTCGCTCAGTACATTGCACTACCTTGCGTTATACAGTACTTTACGTACAGACACCCGCATCCACATATATCAAGTTGTTCCGTATAAATCCGTCCATTTTTTAGCGAAAGAAGAGATACCGTTTCGGTAGTAAATCGACCGATTGGTTCATTGAAAATATTTGAGTATTTATTCCCTTAGCGCCAACGTATAGACTTGCGGGTTTTTACGAATTGCCCTTCCCAGTTGAACTCTTTCCTATCACTTCCACCTCGCACTTTTCTTATCTAACCGAACTTTCGTTGCGTCCGCAGCCGTCCTACCTGTTTATGCCTAGTTGTAACAGTCGAAAACAGCTCATTTTGGGGATAAAAAAAGAATATTGTGACGATAAATGTCTACAAAAATTAGGCATTTGAGAAAAGTATCACCTGAAGAACACTCTGCAATTATTTTGTGTAAAAATATTTAATTATAATGGATTTATAGTCTATAGATAAAATCTTCGATCAAATACTATATTATTACATCTAGAAGAAGCCCTAAACAATTCAGAAAGATCGATGCAGTAGTTTTTTAGAAGATTTTTTGCTCACCGACTTTGACAACGTACTTTCGAGAAAAAAGCATTTAAAGTTTCGAACGACGGTCCGAGTGTTCCGACGGGCGTCAACATAACAGCCGATTAATCTATCAATTTTTATTCGATCACCTTGAAATTCTCAGGGAACATTTATTTTAAAAAAACCGATTTGACGCCACTGGTCGACCCACCGATCTCGACGTCATTGACGGACTGACCACACGTCGCGACTCTTTATGGGCTTTAGCAGACGACGCTTTAACTTGGATTCGAAATTACGCGAAAACACGGGGATGAATAAAAAATCTAATGACATTTTACCAATGAAATGTTATTTTTTCCTATCGATTTTGTTGGGGTAATTTTTCGTTTCGTCTACTCAGTCTTGAGATCTCATAATATTCGGCCGAATTTTCGGGCGATTTTTTACACGAAAATTCTTTCACACTTGTCGTTCGAGATTCGTTCGAGAGTACACTTTATAGCATCACGCCAAAAAAAGTAACGTGTGAAGGGCAGCGTTTATCGGCTTTCGCCCCAGCTGACGCGTCGTCTGCTCGTGGATACGAGTTTTGCCGGCGGTAATAATTTATACATTAAATAACTCTAGGTAACGACTATAAAAACACGGGATCGCCGAATGTTCAAAGAAAATATTCATGATTTAACCTAGAAAAATGTGACTAGCAGAAGAATTTTCGTAGCCGTGACGTTTCAGAGAAAATGTAAAAATATATAAATCTACTAAATGTGCGCGATTTTTTTCATTCTACGTTATTACTGGTATAATAATTGATTGTGACTTATTTAATTTATACATTAAATAACTCTAGGTAACGACTATAAAAACACGGGATCGCCGAATGTTCAAAGAAAATATTCACGATTTAACCTAGAAAAATGTGACATGCAGAAGAATTTTCGTAGCCTTTATCTATTACTTCAAAAATATGTTTCTATTACTTAAAAAATATGCAACCATCACTTGCTGAAGAAGGGGATTATGCGTAATGTGGCATATGAGCCTTTCAATGGTTCTTCGATGCAATACTAGTGCGAATATTACTTGTCAAAAGAAGGCTTGATGCGTAGTGTGGCGCATGAGTCTTTCGACAGTTCTTCAATAGCAGTGTGCATGTTGCTTGTCAAAGAAAAGGGATTATGCGTGCTGTGCTGTATCCATGCGCAGTATGGCATATGAGTCTTTCAACATCTTCGTGAGCAGCGGTGTAAATACTGCTTTTCGAAGGAGGGTTTCATGCATAGTGTGGCGCATGACTCTTTCGACAGATATTTTTAATAGTAGTGTGAATGTCGCTTGTCGAAGAAAGGCATTACGATTATGCATACTGTGGTATATAAACTTTGTAACAGTTCTTCGATGCAGTACCAGTGAGACTGTCACTGGTTGAAGGAGGTTTCCATGCGTAATGTGGCGTATGAGTCTTTCGGCACTGTACCTGTGGGAATGGAACTCGTCAAAAAAGGGATTAATACACAGTTTGGTGTATAAGCTTTTTAATAGTTTGTTTTACGCAGTAGCAGTGTGAATGTTACTTGTCAAAGACGGGATTTATGTGTATTTTGTGCAGTATGTATCTTCTGTGTAGTATAAGTCTTTCGACAGTTCTTCAACACATTAGCGGTGTAAATGTTACTTGACAAAGAAGGGATTTGGGGAATAACACCCGGTAGTGACTGTCATCATTAAGGAACTGAAAAGAATAATCGACAAATAGAATTTTCCAATGTCGAACACAAGGACAGTGTTATTAGTAGAGAAAGTCGAATACGAGGGTGGGGTGAAAAGTTTACGGCCTGACCAAGAGATGGTGTCACTAGGTCTAGTTTTGGAGCGGCGTCCTACAGTACCATTCCTACCGAGCTTGTATGTACAGTTTCAGCCCAATCGCTACGTTAGTTTGCGTTTGAGAGCACATTGCGCGAGACGCTTCCGTTGTTTTCGTAAAAATGGAAAAATTGGAAAAACGTGCTGTCATTAAATACTTCCATTTGAAAGGTTTTACATCAAAACAAATAAAAGAAGAGATAGATTCAGCACTAGGAGACTCCTCCCCATCATATTCAACTATTAAGCAGTGGGTTTCTGAATTTCAAATGGGTCGTGTGAGCACCTCTAACGAGCCTCACTCAGGACGGCCCGTTGAAGTCACAACTTCAGAGATGATTGAAAAAATCCACAAAATAGTGTTGGAAGACCGCAGGTTGAAAGTGCATGAGATAGCTGAGACCTGTAGGATGTCAGCTGAACGTGTGCGAAATATTTTGCACAATCATTTGAACATGGAAAAGCTGTGTGCAAAGTGGGTGCCGCGTTTGCTAACGCTCGACCAAAAACTGCTTCGAAAAATCATTTCTACCGACAATTTGGCGCTGTATAGGCGTAATCCAAACGAATTTTTGCGTCGATTCATAACTGTTGATGAGACATGGGTCCACCACTGCACTCCTGAAAATAAAGAACAGTCAAATCAGTGGGTTGGAAAAGGGGAACCAACCCCAAAGAAGGCAAAAACAATTTTATCGGCAAACAAGGTTATGGCTACTGTTTTTTGGGATGCGAGAGGAATTATATACATTGATTACCTTGAAAAGGGTAAGACTATCACTGGTCAATACTACGCAGAGTTATTGCAACGTTTGAAGCACGAGGTGCAAATTAAACGACCTCATTCCTAATAATCTTAATATACTTGATACGGTAACTAATGCGCCGTTACAAATGGAAATAATCTAAGTAAATAAATTGTTGCAGAAGTTATTTAAGCAAGCAGTAGAAACGGTTCTGTAAGGAAATTGTGTATCTTCCCTAACTTTTATTCTTAACCATGCACGCCAAGTCATTGCGCAGCATTTCCAGTGTACTTGTCTGATGCATACATTGTACTTATATATAATTATAATTCGGTTTTTTATTATGATAGTTAAATGGTATTCAAATGTTTTCATTTCCAATGTTCCAAACGTATACCCTTGCGGGTTTTTACGTGTAACCCCTTTCCAATTGAACCCTTTCCTATTACTCCCTACCCGCACTTCGCTAATCTAAACTAAATTCCGTTGCGTCCACAGCCGTCTTGAGGTACACTATACCGCATTTGCCGAGGGTACCGGAAAACTGTGGAAAACCCGTACCTATACTATATTCTTCTGATTTTTGGTGCAGAGACTTTAACTCAAACATCTACATTAAGGTATCAGAAGTATTGGCTTCCCGCTCGCTTGTTGATGTGCCAGCCGATGCACAGCTAAGCGGTCACCGCTCCGAATATTGGCCGCGCACAATGCTGCTTAACTCGGAGCACCGCCAGAGCCGAACCCCGATCGCCCATCTACCAGTGTCGGTCCTGGTTTAAAAAATAAAATGTTAAGAAAGTATTGTTCTTAGGATTTGATAATCTTGTGCACGTGTCTAGTAAACGTACTTGGCTTTTTCATAAAAAAAATATTTCACTTCTTTTGTACGTTTAAAATGAAAAAGTAATATTCTAAATCAAACCATTATTTGAAATAGAATAAAAAATATTTCGAGTTTAATTAGAATTTTATAAATAGTAAAATACCTGATAATTTTCGAGGGATATGATATACTGTAAAAATAAATGGGTTTTGAAAAATGTAACTTTCCGACTTTTGAAACTAAGCTTAACCCCTTAACTTGGAGTAGCACTGCAGCCGAGACCACCGACGGCCGATCAGAATGGCCAGCCTTGGCCCATCAAGCACGCAGGACGAATTTGGGTAGGGTGTAGATTACTGCATGTCGAGCAATCTTCGTTACGTGCATGCGCCCGGGCTCCTTTTATGTTTCAGTCAAATTACTCATGCTCGTTATATTTCGAGCTTTTTGCGGTTTTTCATGTAGGAAATTCATTAGGGGGGATATTTGTTTGAGGCGGCAATGTAAATTGCAAAGGGGTTAACGTTTCCTAGGCCGTCCAACCATCAGACACCACGAGACTGAATAGATAGGATGGATTGATAGCCGGGGAGATTGAATACGCGTATCCTTCGAGCAAAGCCCTTCGTATAATGAGAGATTCCTTAATCTTTCGGGAAAATCTTCCCCCGGGTGAAAGTCTGGTCTGTCACTCTCGTGGGTGCCTTGACCCTTATACGTGTACCAAGTGTGCACCTGGCGAGGCGTCTGGTCAGGGGATTCGTACCTTTGCGGCTTACTTTTCCATTCTGACCTCACTTTTTCATTTTAACCTCGCTTTTCCATTTCTGACCCGACTTTTTCATTCTGAACTCACTTTCCCATTCTGACCTCATTTTTTCCATTGCTGACCTCACTTTTCCATTTCCGACCTCGCTGTTCCATTCTGACCTCACTTTTCATTTTGACCTCACTTTTCCATTCTGACCTCACTTTTTCATCTTGACCTCACTTTTCGATTCTGACCTCATTTTTCCATTCTGACCGCACTGAGCAACCTCACGTATTCAGGTTCAATGACAACCCACAGTGAAGCACAATCACATACTGGCAATCTCTTCCATTTTATTGCTACCAGAATTCATTTCCTGCAATAACTACACGTCGAACCATTTTATTCATGCGATTTCCAATTCTTGTTTATCGTTTTTGCAGTCCGTGAAGTAAAGATAGCATCAAAAATGAAAATAATAACAAAAAATAATATCATGCACGATAAAGTTTGCAAGGTCGTGAGGGAACTGTTAAATACGATGGAAAATACGTTTGGTCGAGCAGACGAAAATTGTTTTTTTTAGTTTTACGACATGGACCCCAGCGTACAATGCATGAACTGACTTACGAAATGACCGAAACTCGACATGACGAAGTTGGCGTTGGTCCGTGGCTTTCTACATTTGCCAGGACTCTGCAAACAACGACGACGACGAGGGTGCGATAACAAGGAGGTATACGTACCAGTCCTTGGAACAAGTAACAGCCCAGTTTGCGCTCAAGTTTTACGTTCAGCGATATATTTTTTATTTACACGTACACGAGGTAGACTACACACAGACACATGGCGAAAGGATCTTTTGAACTCTTCATATCTATGTAATCGTGGCCATCAGCACATTTGGCTGCTTTGGGGACGGTCTTCGAAATCACGTGTCTTCAGTTAGCTTTTCCCATACATATTCCCATACATATATATATATATATATATATATATATATACGTAGGCTAGAAAAGCTTGTCATGGTCTCTCACGAGCGAATAGGAGTACAAGAATAAAATGGCGTTGAATAAAGCTCCCCTACTATATCCCAAGAATGTATGTTCGGTGAGGGAGACATACTCTTCAGGAACGATGACCTGACGTTTTACTACAAGCTCGTCGTTTCCTTCTTTTTGTCCTCTTCGCCCCTATAACCTCTTCGCGTTTGCTACAACCATAAAAGCTGTGCACCCTTTTCTTCCCTTCAATTCTCCTCATACGGACACGTGATATTCAAGTTTTTTCTGTGATAAAAACAGACCAAGGTAACGGTCAGGCTTGCCCGATTTCCAGCTTAAAAAAATGTTTTAAAAATTATAGTAGTGGACAAATTTGTTAACCTGTTACAATTATTATCTCAAATTATGATACCTGCATTTGCAATAATAAATTATAGTGAATTCATAATATCGATAGCTCGTTTGACTGTATCGTCCCGAATTGAACTTCTGATAAATATTTCAAATTATTACGTCGCTGTTTTCCGTTTTACGGAGCTTTGAGGTACCGTAAGGGGATTTTCGAACGGAAATTATGTTTGAGACGCGAAACTGTAAGTGAATTTTACTCGAGCGGGAATATTTCCATAACGCTGATCTCCGGTACCGGCGAATGAGACGGGTGTTCCCACAAACGTAAATTGAGAGTAAAAAGAAAATGTTTGCGTTTGACGCGTGGGTGCGCTTGATGTCGTGATCGAAAGTTGTGACGCGACCGGAAATTCAAGAAATCTCCTTTACCTCATTGCAGCTTCCTTCCTGCATTCTTGCACTCATAAATCGAGCCTTAAGATGTTTATATAAATAAACACATAAATAAACAGTTAAATAAATGAATAAATAAATAAAGATACGAATAAATTAATAAACTGATAAATTAATAAACTAATAAAATAATATCGAATGGATAAATAAATAAAAGAATAAATAAATAATACTGTATACATATGTATGTTTCTACAGTGTACCACTATTTTTAATCATTTAAAAAATTTGAGTGTGAATTAAATTTTTCGTGCAGGGCTGTTAAAAGAAAAATGATCGCGACAATTTTGAAAATTCTTTTGACATGTATTTTAAAACCTGTATTTCGTAAATCGCAAATAGAAAATAAAATTTTTGAATAAAAATTACAAAACGAATAAGTGAGTGTGTTAATTTCCAAAAGATTTTTATTAGCGAACACTGAATATAAAATTTGATCATGACAGTCTCGTTAGAGTATAAATCCTGGATAATAAAAGCTCCCTAGTAGGTCAATTGCATTCTAAAAGTACACGGGTATATTACGCGATTTTATGCATTTTTACGTGGCCGAACATGAGTAGTATTTCGCATGACGAGATGAAGGAGCGAAGCTCAAGACAGTTGGAAAGAAGATGAAAAAAGGAGAGCAGCGTATGAAGAAAGCTCGGAGGCATATACGCGAGCGGAAACAGTACGCTTTTCTCGTGTTCTTAAATCATTCCAGCGCGTAGACGATTCGACTTTATTCGTTGCTCGTTCCCTTCTTTATTTCCAAATTTGTTCGAAATTTGTTACCATATTTTCCGACGTCTACACACACACGAGGGTGCTTCCACGCGCGTTCGGAACTTTACTCGAAACTCACCACGTCCGGACCCATTTAAACTCTTATTTTTCTGACGAATACGCGAAAACTCACTCGCTCGTCGACGCCGTTGGGTACGCGAGATGCGGTCGGGCGTACGCGCTTTACCGAATTGATTCAAGTTAAAGGACAAATACTGAGAGAGAGAGAGAGAGAGAGAGAGAGAGAGAGAGAGAGAGAGAGAGAGAGAGCCCTAGCTATAGAGTCGTGATACGTGACAAATTTATTTATCCCTCGACTGGAGCTTTTCCATAGTCTACATACTTCCAGCAAATCGTGCGAGCGATGTGCAATCGAGTGAAAAATATTGTCAAAAGAAATCGAAGAATCCGATGAAAAGTGCACAATACAAAAAGGAACCCCTACGTTAAAGGCTTGCGCCTAGATGAAATTTTTAAAAATATCAAATTCTTGGCTTTCGACGGATTTTCAAAACATAACATTTCGAAAAAATTCGCTGGAAATTTTTTTCTCAAAATTATTTTTTCAAGATCGGTAACCATGATGTCTCAAAAATCACTGCACCAGTCAATTTCAAATTTTATAAGTTTCTTTCACATATCAAAAAAAATGTGTGAAAGGTGAGCGAAGGTACTTTTTTTTCGATGCATAATATTTTTTTCCAGCCAAAATATAAAGTTTTTTTCACCGAAAATCGATACTATTTTCATTTTGGACAGCGGCCGATTTTTTAATAATCAATATTTCATTAAATCCTTCGCCCAAAAACTGGATAATTTTCTGCAAAAAGGTTTTGGTTTTTTGGTTTTTTTAAATTTGGCATTTGGTTTTTTTTTTTATTTGGGATAATTTGGTTCCGAGCAGCAGTCGTCACCGCGAAGGACGTTTCTCAAACAGCGGTTGGCACAAACCACTGTACTTGCCACATTTATACATATAATTTAATAAAAAAATTGTAAAAGATACTTAGAACCATACTCTATAATGTGAAAAAATTGAAAACCTGCACAAGTTTTCCCAGAAAAAAATGACGAAAATTCCTCTTTTTTTCGGTTACGAGCTTCGTTCTCCCCAGTTGAATATTTGTTCCAACGCTGCTAGGCTTTTCCGTGGAGAAAAAAAATATTATTTCCGTGACTGGCCATTTTACTGAAGAATTATTCGTTTCCCCATTTTACAGCAGTGAACCTTCATCAATCTCTTAAGGCGGGAGCCTGAATTAGAAGGTCCAAAAAAGCGTTCTTCCGGAATTTTTTTATAAGATAAAAAAAAAGTGAGCCCACTAAACATTGAGGTATTTTTTCATGTATATTTGAAATATATTAAAAAAATGCAATATGAATCAATGCTGATTTATCAGCCTGTTCCATGTGGGGCTTGCCACTGCAGTCCCCAATCGGCGGGAAAGATGCAGCTCATAATTCTTGACTGAACCAAACAAACGAACAAAATTTTCAATTGTCATATATTTTTCTTCTGGGTGAATCAAGAAAAAGTTGAAAAAATGGTGAAATTATAACTTTTCTCAAGTTTGAAAAAAAATGTGTTAAAACACTTTAACGTGCTATAAAAATTATTTAAAAAGACTTTTTCACCGACTTTCTCACCGACGAAATAAACTTTGGCTTGATTCAATAGGTCGTTTAGTTTTTTTGCTATCACGCCCGCCAATTTGGAAAAAACGTCAAAATGAAAACGAGTAAACGCCCTTCAAAGTTTTCAATAGAAGGAAATATCGATCGCTTCTCTGCTTTTGGACTTGTATCTTCGAAAATATTTACAATTGGCCTCTTTAACCTTGTAGAATATATTCTTGGATAGTTTATCTATCGATTTAGGCAATAAAAAGCGATTTTTCGGACCTTCTAATTAAAGCTCCTGCCTTAAGAGGGGAGATACCTTTAGGCGAGGCAAACATTTGCTAATTTTCATTATTTTTTTTTAAAGTAAAGATTTCTTCACCCTTTTTGAGACTTACAAGGAACATCCCTCAGGTGTCACCCTTCGATTTTGTTGAAATTTGGATATGTTATAAAGCACCGAAAAATAAGCTGTACGTTTTTTTATCGGCGGAAAAACGGTTTTAAGGGGTGAAACCACCCCTTAATATAGAGGTGGTTCACCCCTTATTTTTTTTACATTGTCACTATAGTGGATTTTTCATTGCTTGGGGTTAGAAGAACTTTCGTTCTTGTTTTATTAAAATGGGTGGAGTTCTTGTGTGTGAAACTGCTATATTACCCCTAGAGATGCCTTTTTTCGAGGGGTGGTTTCGTTCCTTAAAACCGTTTTTCCGCCGATGAAAGAAAATACGTATCGCTTACTTTTCGGTGCTTTATAACATATCCAAATTTCAACAAAATCGAAGGGTGTCACCTGAGGGATGTTCCTTGTTAGGGTGTGTGAAAAAATTGGAATGGTACGTTTTGGAACAAAGAGATTAAATTTTTTTTAATGGCTACATTTTGCGGTAACAAACAATCTTTTTTTTATCTTCAAAAATACTTAAGGTCATGATTTAGACAATAAGGATATAAAGAGTTATACCAAATTTAATCAGAATCGATCGATTAATTTTTTAGCTATACGTCGGCCATTTTCAAATATTAATTTAAAAAAATTCCATGTAACTGCCAAAAGTAGTAATAACACGTACTCTAAGTCCAAAAAATGGAGAATAAATCATCCCTTAAAAAAATCATGAAAATAAGCAATTTTTCTCTCTGTTTGATACAATTTTGTGTCTCTCCCCTTAATAAAGCCGTCATCGCCTCGATGCGAATTCGTTTCATTTTTACCTTCCCTCGGCTCTACGTCAGCAAAATTAATTTCCCCTACGGTGTCAATGTTCCATTACGCTTGCAGTTCCAATGTGGGTTTTTAAACTTGCGCGTCTATATGGACTTCCGTGGAAAATCGCATTTTCCACACATGACCAACGGGCGCGCGAGCTAAATCCGCAAAAAAAAGATCTGCCCTAGCGTACAATTTCAACGAAAAGGGATCGTTCATTTTTGTCGGATGGTGGTCGATTTCATTGAGCGCATGTGTACCAAAAGCTGGTCCAAATTACGACCACGCTTCCTTCGTACGTATGCAAAGCAGCGGGGGCTGTATGCCTAGATGATGGATTTTCACGACCCATTTTTCGTCACGGTAACAGAGCGACAAACGGCGAATGCGACAGCAGAGTGAAACCGGCGGGTTGAATTTTCACAGGAGGCGGGGGGGGGGGGGGGGGGCAAAGTAGTCGTCACCAGCAACTACGCACACGCGTCTACATGTATGTAGCTCTTTGGATCTCATAGTCGAGCGTCCACTTTGAGTACACCTGCGAAAGACCAAGTGTCGTTGACATTTGAATTTGAGGCGTGTTTGTTGGGCTAAAGCTTTTACGTATACATATTTGCGATACATGTATACGTGCTCTGGAGCCGAATGGCAAATTGATCCAAGCCTCATATAGCTTTACTCTTACAATGTACGTCGTTTTCCATATTTTTCGTTGAAATATTCCCCTCGTGTTCAATGTTCATTGTACATTTTTTTCCGAAGAATTTACAGAAATAGGGTAAAAATACACGAACAGAAAAATTCTATTGATGTTAGCTAACCGCGTCTATTTGATTTTTTTAAATTTGAATTAACTAGATTTTTCGTGAAATCAAGTTTTTCCTATTGCATTCCATTACTGGAATTATTTATTTTCAATATGTTTACTTATTCAAATCAAAATCTATTTAATATCGCCAAATAACTAAATATTTTATTTAATCCTAATAAATCTCGGAATACTTTTTTCTATTTTTTTTGTTCTGCTTTCAAGGACTCGCCAAATTATCCACGATTTGTCTTTTCTTTAATAAATTTTAAAGGAATTTATTAAATTTCGATCTATTCTTGTTCTCACGTAATTTCCAAATTTGTTGAGATTTTTTTGTGGGAGAGAAAAAACGTGGCGTTTTATTTGATAAAATTGAATTTGAAAAAAGGCACAATGACAAATTCGTAATATAATTCACTAACTGATCGAATAAATTTACTCCGAATCAAAAGAAAGCCGAATGGTAAAATGATCCAAGACTCACAGCTTTACTCCTACGATGTACGTCGTTTTTTATATTTTTAATGAAAATATTCCCCTCATGTTCAATATTCAGTGTACATTTTATTCGAAGAATTTATAGGAATATGGCAAAAGTACACTGACAGAAAAATTCCAATGATATTAACTAACCTCATTTATGCGATTTTTTAAATTTTGAATTAACTAGATTTTTCGTGAAATCAAGTTTTTCCTATTGAATTTTATTATTGGAATTATTTATTTCAGATATGTTTATTCATTCAAATGAAAATCTATTTTTTAATATGGTCAAATAACTAAATATTTTATTTAATCCTAATACATCTCGGAATGTTTTTCTCTATTTTTATTTTTTTCTGCTTTCAAGGACTCTTGTTCACCAAGATATTCACGATTTGTCTTTTCTTTAATAAATTGTAGAGAAATTTCTCAAATTGCGTTTTATTTTTGTTCTCGCATCATTTTCGAATTTGTAAACAATTTTTTTGCTGGAGAGAAAAAACGTGGCGTTTTATTTGGAAAAATTGAACTTGAAAAAAGCCGAAATGACAAATTCGTCGCGTAATTCGCCAACTGATCGAATAAATTTATTCGGAATAAGAAAAAATGTCGAATTGTGATGCTGATATTTGCATCGATCAAGGTTCGATGAGGAATTTCATCGATATTTCTAAATTTGTCTGTGTGCTTAGGTTTAAAAAAAAATAATAATTCGAATAACTTCAATTATACTCTTACCTGTCCAATTGCCTCGGAGTCGGAATGGAGACCCGCGCTTGTGAATACCGCGACGTCGTCGACCGTGCCATTCTCACTGGTCGCCAAGCCCAGGAGGCACATCTGTAAATACACAAAAGTAAACGTAATTTAATACAAAAATGTGTAGATACGTATAATAAAAAGCTTCTCGGAAGCCAATCGAAAGTACTGCATTTTCCGTGTTTCGTATTTCCATGAATATTTTTTCTCTTCCGTTCGCTGGAAAATTAAAACTCCGTAATTGGATCTTCATAGAAGATGTAATTCTCGGCAAGAGAACTGGAAATTTGAATTCTCTGATTTATGCCGTAAATGTATAATGAAATCAATCATAAAAATCATGTGTAAATCGAGACACAAATTTTAAGTTGAAAGTGGTTTTTTAAATCATTGTTTCAAAACCAAAGATTTTGTACAAATTCAAAAAATTGACTGAGCGATGACGATTTTTTTTTGGACAGTAACATTGGCACAAACTCACAATCTATTCGTCCGATTTACTGTAAATTTGGACAGAGCATAATTTATAACATTCTCCATCATGTGGCGAGATGATTTTTTCCATATGATCATCCATTTGTTGATAACAAATAGTCAAACTTGTCATTTAGGTCGAAAATCGAACTTGTTTATTATTATTATTATTATTTCATTATTATTATTATTGGAATAATATACCTATGAAAATATAAAAAATATAAAATTAAAAATTAAGTGAGCATTTTAATCAAACCTTCATATTTTTGACGATTTTCTCGACAATTTTTACCCCCAAAAAGTTATCTATTTACGTCATACATAACCTTAAAACTTTGGGTATATCCTTCCAATAATGCTATAGTGAGGAAACTCCCAAAATTTCAGCCAGATCGATCGATAACTATTTGAGTTTCAACATGAGCAGTTTTTCAAAATACGCCTGAAGGAATACCTTAAAACACCGCCATTTTTTGAATTTCAACACTTGAAAGTCGTAATAAGATTATATCAAACATTTTCAATGATGCGATATTTTTTATCGCCTTTAAAAAAATTCATGAAAAATGACTCATTCTCGGGCGTCTAAAGGGATTTTCCCCCCTTAAGGCCCTGTTCAAATTTTGCCAAATTTTCGGGAACGAGCTACGAAGGCCCAATGTATTCAAAACTCCAACACTTTTCTCCCTGTATTTTAGTATAACCATTTGTAGCCTGAATATACCGAACATATGCAAGACGTAAAAAAGTTCCTACGTAGTAAAGCAGTCGTGCAATAGCGTGAAGCGATTGCATGCTCGAATTCCTCGAGTTTGAGAAACGAAGTTCAATTTAATCGCGTACCATGGGCTCGTGCAGTTGCGGCTAATCCTTGACGGACAGCCCTTCATCATTGGTAACGCGAGACAAGCCATCGCAATAGAATGTTGCTGGCACAATAACGAAAAATGAGTGACAGAGAGGAAGTTCCAAAGGCACAGAGAGCAGAGAGCTATTTCATGGAGAACTTTCCGACCGAGAATCAATAGAAGTGAAAACATCGCATGGTTCTGTCTTTCTACTTCAATTTTCGCCCATATTGGCTTTGACGTTTCGCCGGGTTCGACTTTGTTTTTCCAAACGAGCCTCACGAACGACCGAAAAAGCAAAACATACAACAAAAAAAATCACGTTCCTCAGTTGGAAAAAAGTATACGCATGAATAGCGGTAGGAAACGGAGGAACGACACGGTACATTTTTACATTCACTAGGAAAATGGTTTTTTTTCCGAAGATGAAAAAAATATTGATTTAATAAAATATAAATTTGGTCCAAATTAATTAATTGCAGGAACCTTTCGACGAGGCTGCTATTCACAAGCCCATCAATTCGTCGAACACAATGATGAATTCGTTCGAAATTTCGTTGTTCGGCCCACTGCGTGAATAAACTCGTAGCGGGAAGATAAATAAATTGCAACAAAAATTATAGACATCAAACTGGCGAAACGTTAATCTGCGATAAATTTTGGGGAAACGTTCCGCCCTGTAATCAATTATTAACGAGTTACGCCCAGGTAGTATGGAAAAAAGAGCCTTTCAAATATCCCAGTCGATGCCATCTCTTTTGTCCACGTGTTTTTTTTCTCGCGCGTGCGCCACACACACACACACACACACACACACACACACACACACACACACACACACACACACAAACAGTAGGGCTAGCGTTGCATCTTTTAATAGATATCGCAATATCAATTAGGCGCTAAAGGAAGGTCCGACGATCGAGAAAATCAAATTACAGAGTTCGCGAGATCTTGTGGTCGCGACGGAGATTTTGGATTGAGATTTAAGCTATCGCGATGGTCTTGGGGGGCGTTTATAACGATCTGCCGACGTGGCCACGTCCTGGATTAATGTGTAATCGATAAATACAACGTCGAGCCGAAGTAAAGTAGTGGCTGCGCTTGAAGAGCGACTCTCTCCGTGTTGAGAGAGGACACCACTGTGACGGGTCGAAAAAAGTCGTTGTTTCCCGATTTTTTTCGGTCTACTAGATTATTTATTTGGGATTTGGAAAAAAGGTATATTTTTAAGCATACATTGAACTTATTTCGTATAAATTTTCGTTTTGAAAAATGAGAAATTAACAGCGTTATTGAGGTATGGTGAAGCCTGTGTATAAAAATGTGGTCCAACGGCCAGATCGATAACTTGACAATGGTTGGTCTGATTAATAAAAATAAGAAGTTTTATAATCTATGTAATGTAGTTCTCGAGAACGTCTCGCCATTTTGTGAAAAAATTGTTTTTCTTTTTATAAACTAGCGTAAAAGAGATTAATTTCGTTATATTTTTAACTTATATTTGGGAGCTTAAAAAATACTGAATTGAAAAATTATGCCACGTACAACGATAGCTACAGAAATTACGGAAATTTTGTTTTCAAAAAAATGAAAATCGGACAATTATAGCTAGAGTTATAATTCCGGCAGGGTCGAGGAAAATCGTTTTGAAAAAAACGCGATTGAAATTTTTAGTGAGTTTATGTAAATTGTTGCGCTCCTTACTCTCATTAAATCGTCCGTAACTTCGCCAATTTTTTCAATATTTTAACTTGACATTATTGGTTTTTTTCCTTAGGTACACGCTTTTCGCGTTTGTTACCTATTCTTCCCCACATTATGACCGTTCTTTCATCTACTGTTTTACTCCTTTTTCTCCATCTTTCTCTCTGTTCCCCCCTCTTGCGGCCGCAGCCGACTTCCCCCACCGTATTATATTCATCATGACATTTTCTGTCATGGGTATAGGGAAACTGCGGAAAACCTATACCAATACAGCCGGTCATCGAATTCGCCCCCCGGTCGTGGAACTAGTCTTATTTCGCCGCGAAATGCCGAAGAAAAACATTTCACGACGAAATGTACGCGACCGGGATTCGAACCCGGGACCTCCCGGTCCGCTGGTTTAGTGGCGAGCACGCTAACCACTAGACCATCGCACCGGTTTTTTAACTTGACATTTTTTCACGTATTCTTGAATCCGTATACTTTGAGAAAATGGAAAGAGTCGATTTTTTTCACCGGTCATAGTGGTGTCCCGACTTAGCAGCGTTGCCCGGGACTGATACTCGGATGGATAATGGTTCAATTGGTCACTGACAGTCGAGCGGGAACTAGTTTTATCGAGTTTCCCTGTGCCCTCTTGGACAAAGGAATATAAAAAAATAAAAATAAATTAGAAAAATATAAAATCGCTGCGTCAAAAACTTTCAAAGAAGAAAATAAATATTTAAAAATTAAATTACGCAAACACGTTAAAAAAATACGCGACAGGAATTTAAAAAAATCAATATTGGCCTCTTTTAATATGAGGTGTTTATATTGTTCCCAATTTAACAATTCGTTGAGAAAATCAATAAAAACTTCGTTCGAACGCCAAGTGTTGCGGACGCTGTAATGATTTTTTTTAAATCAGGTGCTCTTCGTCACCATGGAAACGACAGGGAATGGGCAAAAAATTGATTCGGCATCAATGCCTGCTCGTGTTGGCGGTGTAAGGGGGTCCACCGTAAGAGGGTTGCAAATTTATATATGAGGTCGCTGAGGCTCGAGACCTCCGCAGAGCAAGTACGCCGAAAGCGTTATTCCACCCCCCTCCCCAACTTTCTTCTATGAATTTTGCTCATCCTCCCTCCCTTTCGCCAAGTACCGGGCTCCCCCTCCGCCCGTCCGCCCCTAAACGAGGCTATGCATGGGCTTCCTTTCTACCCCATTCTTTTTCCAACGCGGAAACGTTTGGAAAACGGCCAATCGCGGGTAACGTTTTTTTCCCCCGATCCCCTCGTCGCGAAACGTTTCTCTTGAAAAGAGTCGAGAGAGGAGAATCGCATTTACCGCAAGCACAGAATTGAGGATCGCGAATTTGGGACGAATTTTGGGGAAAATGGGAACGAAGAAGAAACGTGCGCTCAATGAAAACACTCGGCAAAAAGGCGAGAGATGAAAGAGGCAAGTGGCGGAAAGGGAGATCGTACTGAACATTTTTCATTCTTTTTGGACCGTTAGTTTTTGCCTCGATACTTGAGGGGAAAAAAATTAGCCGTGATGAATAGAAAAGCTTCTTCGTACCTTTAAATATTAATCAAATCAATACTTTTCTCTCTCTCTTCTCTCTCTCTCTCTCTCTCTCTCTCTCTCTCTCTCTCTCTCTCTCTCTCTCTCTCTCTCTCTCTCTCTCTCTCTCTCTCTCTCATTTTCAAGAGACTCCACGTGGAAAATCTTCGAAATTCTCTGAAAAACGAATGTCCGAGTACCAATTAGCAGCTTTGGGTTAATGTTTTTACATGAAACGCTACTTTACACGAAGACGTGAAAACCAATAAAGAGGTTAAAGGCTATGGGGTTAAGGCGGGAGATACCGTTAGGCGACGAAAAAATTTGCTGATTTTTATGATTTTTTTTTAAAAGAAAATATTTTTTCACCATTATTGAGACTTAGGATATTTTTTATTACTACTTTTGGCAGTTACATGGTATTTTTTATTTTGATTAATCTTTATAAATAACGGAGGTATGGCACGGTCTACTAAACTGCATTTCCAAAACTGGCGTAACGTATAGTTAAAAAACTAATCAACCGATTCTGATGAAATTCGGTACAAATCTTTCCAGCCTCATTGTCTAAAACATAATCCAAAATGTTTTAAAAATAAATTAAAAAAAAACAATATTTTATTGCAAAATGTAGCCATTTTTTTCGGAACAGTCAAACTTTTTGTTTCAAAGCATACCATTTCATCGATTTTCAACTTTTCTCAGTTTTTCTTGGTTCATATTCTGCGCATGAGTATTCATGTCATAACAATCTTCGCTATTTTTTTTCAGAATAATCCCGCCGACGCTACGTGTCACGCCGTCTGCCAACATCCGCCGCAACCCGTTTAGAACATCGTGCTCCGCCGCTTTTGAATATATTTTTTTTAAAGTACCATGTAACAGCCCAAAGTAGCCATAAAACATACCCTAACGCCGAAAAATGATGAAGAAATCTTTCCTGTAAAAGAAAAATGAAAATCAACAATTTTTTTCTCGCCCCCTTTAAGCTTTTATAACTCGACAACGTAAGATTTTTTAAATAGCTGACTTTAAGGGTAGATTTTAATAAATAAACAAATACGTATCATTGAGTTTTTGAAAAATGTAATCAGGCGGCTAGTCACGAAGCAATAAAGGGAGTGTGATAGACACGTTACATTTGTCGTACCAGTTGTTTTGCTTCGATATTTGCTGTGATATTTTTTTTTTCAACTTTCGCAAACTTCACGACACTCGAATCTTGCAATCTCGCGATAAGTGAACTTCGAACAAACTTTGATCCAACTAACGCCGTCTAGTTTGCACGAATTGCACTAAAAACCCCACGTAACGATTTGTGGCTGTCATGTGTCATTGGTTTAAAATAGGATTAAATGTCAATATGGGGTTTTGTGAGAACTTTGATGGTTTGTTACAGAATTGTCATACGGTGATATAAAGGATTAAAAATCCAGAAAAAAAGAAATTCATTCATTCGTAATCGACATATTGATTTGAAACAAACAAAAAACATGATAATTGCCAGAACAAACATTGAGATCGTTTTCTCGTGTTTGGGACAAGTCTATTTTTCTTTCCTCCATTAACAGCACGCATACAATGAGCCGAAATTTGTATAATAGAAAAGGCAAATGTTCGACATTTGGGAACGAAACATTATATGGGGAATGAGAGGGAAGATAAAGAAAACTGAAGAAAATTTGGATATTGTATTTGCTTATACGTATAGAGTCCCTGTTCTTTACCAAGAGATCCTAGAGAGAACTCTGGATACATAAATGAATAATAAGGTCATGAAGATGTGTATATATATATATATATATATATATATATATATATATATATATATATAATATTCCTGCAGAGGTTCTCTGAGTAAAATAATTGCTC
The DNA here is from genome assembly GCA_964007375.1 of Ophion obscuratus. Taxonomy (NCBI): domain Eukaryota; kingdom Metazoa; phylum Arthropoda; class Insecta; order Hymenoptera; family Ichneumonidae; genus Ophion; species Ophion obscuratus. Next base: position 34,012,545 of record OZ023314.1, read on the forward strand.
CGAGTCGTCGTTCAGCTGGAGATGAAGAAAGATATACCGCAGATATTCAAATTATTCCGGGACTCGTAAAAATACGTGCAAAAAGACGAAACCGTGTTGTAGGACGGTTAGGTGCTTATTGTACCATTGACACTAATAACTACGAAGGAATAGTTCAATAACGCGATGAAAACTGCATTTGCAGATATTTTTAAATTCCCTTCGTCCTTCCAATCTTCCTCTGTAAACGCCTGCGAATGTTTACGACCCCATTCTTTTCAATTTCATCCCACAGTTGTCAGCGATTATCATTTCAGCAGAAGCTTTGCGAGTGTTCCCCACAGCCACTCTCTCTGATGCCCCACTATATCAAGGGTACATGGAAACTGGGGGATATGCTGAATCCGGAAGAAAGTTTTACTGAATTTCAGTTGAGTTGCCCGTGGAAACTCAGAATCAGTCAAACTTGGCAAGACGGTACGTGGCTAAGCGATCACCCATCCAAGTATTGGCCCAGGCTAACACTGCTATTAATAATGTAGTGACTGGAAAATGCCAAATTATAATAACGAGAAAATGAAAAATTAAAACTGAAAAATACAAAATTATAATTAAAAATATCATTTTTAATGGGTTACACCTAGCCCGTGGCCCGAAAAAATACGAATTTTCGTGAACTTTTTTTTGGGTAAACGTGTGCTGGTTGTCAATTTTTTTTGTATATCAGAGAGCATGATTGGAATATCTTTTACAATATTTGTGATGAAAAATATTCTTCGTCCTTCGCGGTAACCACTGCTTCTCGCAAACAAATCATCCACAATAAAAAAATCGAATGCATTTACTTTTGCAGGAAGTTATCTAGTGCTTGGAAATAAAACATTGATTTTTGAAAACATAGCCGCACCCCAAAATGAGGGTTTCGATTTTTAGTGAAAAAATGCTCCATTTTCGATGATAAAAGAAACTATGGATAAAAATCCTTTATCCAAGCACTGTTTTTTCATATATAAAAGAAGATTGTAAAATTCTAAGTTGCTCGGTGATTTTTGAAATAAAGTTTTCCGAGAATATTTTCAAAATTTAATATCTTAAAAGTCCGTCGAATACCAAAATAGGATATTTAAAAAAATGTCAACTAGCTGTAAGCCCTTAATATTACTATGTACTACTGTGTATAAAAGTTGCCGCACCGAATATTAAATTGTCGCGACTATATAAGAGAAACAGTGGAGGAGAGTTGGAATTATTTTTTGACGGGAATCACTATGTTTTCTTTGGCATGTTAATTTGTTGGTACAATAGACAGAGAAAGAGAGAGAGAGCCGGGTCAGGAAAAATAGCGTCCAGCCATCGGACGCTCTATGCAAATTGGGTTTTTTTCCGGACCGACAGCTTTGTAACGAGCACACGAATAATACAGGCTATGCGTACCAAAAGAAGGGTTGCTTAACACGTATGGAGCTTTCCGAATAAAATTGACAGATCATCGCTCGCGACCCGTTATTCGATTGAAATTTGTTTTTTTAATCGCCCCTTCAATTGGTTGCATATTTTTTGCAAAAATCCCTTTCAAAAGAGCTCAAAAAAAAAATCGAACCATAAACTAACCGACTGTCAGAAAAATCGTCAAATTGAAAGTGAGTGTCCCAAAGGTTGCGATTCGGCCTAGAGTGCCGAATGGATAGGCCACGGTGTATACAGGAAGCTACGAGATAGCCGTAGACGAAGGGGTTGAAAAAGCAACCGCAGTATTTTCGACAATTTGGGAAAACGGCGGGCCACGGCGAGGCTCGAATTCGTGCGAGTCACGGACCACGAAGGGTTCAGACGAGAACTACGCAACAGGGACGAGGCGAATTTTTATTCTGGAGATCGCTGTACGTGGAGCCGGTGAAGGCGCATAAAGAAATACGAGAAGTAGCATAAAAAAAGAAAAAAAAAACCAACGTAGCGGTTGCGGCGGTAAATTATTATTTTTTAATCTGTATATCCTCGCGGTCGTTACGCGCCTAAGTATAGTCTTATTTCCAACGTCGCGATGTATGATCCCCTCGTGCAAGCGGGACTCAAAGTTGCCGAGAGGTCTTTTAATTCTCGTTAAGAGCCCCGAGAGGCGTATTTGTTATTTATGGAAATGTCATCACCGCGATTTGTATGAATTTCAAAATTAATAATGCGAAGTGTAAGGATGCTTTAATTATTTCTAATTTTCCTTAGTATGCCCTTTAGGGCTACAATTTGATCCCTTTTTGCTTTACCACACACGTGTCTCTCCTTAAGGGCCTATACCAGTGTGACACTTTCAAAAAATCGATTTTTTTTGCCTTTTTCGATAGTTTATACTTTCAAGAATATCATTATCATTTGTATCATTTTATCTTGCAAAAATCGATAGTTAAATCTTTGCACGCGATTTTCTTAAAATGAGATTTTTCAAATTTGCTGACATTGTAACCCAAAGAGCAATTATGCGATGCCTTGAAATTTGACGATTTGGCATTGAAAAAGACGACCATTTCATAGGCAAGCAAACAGACTTTTTTTTCATAATTACGCTAATTTGTTAGATTTTGATATTTTTAGAAAATCATACGTTATTGTACAGGAAATACCTTCTAGTTTAAAGACATTTTTCCTTTTTCGGTTTCAGCTACTCAATCGGCCGGAATCCTGTCGGCAGTGGAGGAACTTTTTTTTGGCGCCTCCGAAGGCAGCACATAAGTCCCTTGGATCTCAATATTTTTCTATGAAAAAATTATATAACATAGGTCACATATAGCCAAATATATTCTTAATTTTCCGAAATATTTCATTGGGTACTTTTCTTCCAAAAAATTCCCGAAATCACCCAAACTTTCAGCGTTCACACTGGTATAGCCCCTTAATATCAGTTTCTTAACCCTTCGTAACTCAACAACGTAAAAATTAGAAAATAGTTGGCGTTATGATAGGTTTCAATAAATAAAATAAAATACGTATTATTAAATTTTTCTAAATAGTTTTCTTTTTTATTATTTAGAATTTAATCAGAGTGCTAGTTACAAGGAACAGCACTTGAGGTAGTACGAGCGCGCAATCTTCATTTCTATACATGTTGTTCAAATTTTAACCACATATTGTTCATATCATTATTCATGTTTTAGTGAAATTTCGGAACAGTCGACTACTTGGATTGGGAGATATTGGGTTTTACAATTCCAACTTTTAGCACTGGAGGGGCTGCATTGAAATTTAGACAGAATAATTTTCCGTAAACATATTTGTCCCCTATAATGAGAAACTCATAATGTGCAATAAAGTATTGAAAACTATAAGACAGGGAATTTTTTAAATCGGTGAAAAAAACGGTTTCAAGGGGCGAAACCACCCCTCAAAGGAAGGCGTGTCGTTCTTTTCTTTTCTTAATACTTCTATAGTGGATTTTTCATCGTTTTAGATTAGAAGAATTTCGCCTTGTAAGTGAAACTGCAAAATCACCCCTCGACACGCGTTTCTTTGAGGGGTGGCCCCTTAAAACCGCTTATCTGCCAATAAAAAATATTATTTTACTATAATTACTATGTAATGGATAATTACCGTGTAATTTAATTGATAGCTAATCTAATGTATAATTACCGTATTTTTCAATTGTTTTCAAGTGTAATTCATGTAATTGCACGTTACAGTGTGCGTTATTTGCGTGTCTACCAGGCACAACATTTGTGCGTTTCTAAAGTTAAGGGGTCTTCTCACTTTAGACGCTAAAAAGGGCTATTTCCATGAATATTTTTGATAGGTTTATATTATTGATATTGATTTAAAAGTTGTTACAAAAGGCCTGCATAGACTACGACACTTATTGCGACACAAATGTCTGACACTAATGTCCGTTCTGTTCACACATAAGACGGTTTCGGTGTCCCAGAAAGTGTCTGTACTGTGATGTCGCTACACAAGTGTCTCAGGTGTTCACACACAAAACTACTGACACAGCTGCAGTACCCGCTCGGACGCTATGGAGAAACGCCGTGCGGCGGCAGCCGTAATTTCGTGCGCTGTTATTAAGGCGCTATACCAGTGCGACACTTTAAAAAGGTCGATTTTTTTTGCCTTTTTCGGCAGTTTATTCTTTCAAGAATATCATTATCATTTAAATTATATATGTCAATATCATTTTATCTTGCAAAAATCGATAGTTAAATCTCTAAACGCATTTTTCTCGAAATGAGATTTTTCAAATATGCTGACAGTGTAACTCAAAGAGATCCGATTGACTTGAAATTTGAACTGAGTACTCTTGAACATATTTACTCTACAATGACGTAGGATATTTTTGATTGGATGAAAATTGACGATTTGGCATTGAAAAAAACGACCACTTTATAGGCAAGAAAAGAGACTTTTTTCATAACTACGCTACTTTGTTAGATTTTGATATTTTTCAAAAATGCTACGTTATTGTACAGGAAATACCTTCTAGTTTAACGACCTTTTTTTCCTTTTTCGGTTTCAGCTACTCAATCAGCCGAAATCATGTCAGCAGTGGAGGAACTTTTTTTTGCGCCTGCGAAGGCAGCGCATTAGTCGCTTGGATCTCAATATTTACCTATGAAAAAATTATTTAATATAGGTGAAATATATTTTTAATTTTCCAAAAGATTTAATTGAGTACTTTTCGTCCAAAAAGTCCTGAAAATCACCCAAATTTCCAGCGTTCACACTGGTATAGCCCCTTAAGCTGTGTTCTTAAGGTCTGCATAGACTACGACACTTATTGCGACACAAATGTCTGACACTAATGTCCGTTCTGTTCACACATAAGACGGTTTCGGTGTCCCAGAAAGTGTCTGTACTGTGATGTCGCTACACAAGTGTCTCAGGCGTTCACACACAAAACTACTGACACAGCTGCAGCACCCGCTCGGATGCCATGGAGAAACGCTGTGCGGCGGCAGCCGTAATTTCGTGCGCTGTTATTAAGGGGCTATAGCAGTGCGACACTTTAAAAAGATCGATTTTTTTGCCTTTTTCGACAGTTTATTCTTTCAAGAATATCATTATCATTTAAATTATATATGTCAATATCATTTTATCTTGCAAAAATCGATAGTTAAATCTCTAAACGCATTTTTCTCGAAATGGAATTTTTCAAATATTTTGACAGTGTAACTCAAAGAGATCCGATTGACTTGAAATTTGAACTGAGTACTCTTGAATATATTTACTCTACAATGACGTAGGATATTTTTGATTGGATGAAAATTGACGATTTGGCATTGAAAAAAACGACCATTTTATAGGCAAGAAAAGAGACTTTTTTCATAACTACGCTATTTTGTTAGATTTTGATATTTTTCAAAAATCCTACGTCATTGTACAGGAAATACCTTCTAGTTTAACGACATTATTTTCCTTTTTTGGTTTCAGCTACTCAATCAGCCGGAATCATGTCAGCAGTGGAGGAACTTTTTTTGCGCCTGCGAAGGCAGCGCATTAGTCGCTTGGATCTCAATATTTACCTATGAAAAAATTACTTAATATAGGTTAAATATATTTTTAATTTTCCAAAAGATTTAATTGAGTACTTTTCGTCCAAAAAGTCCTGAAAATCACCCAAATTTCCAGCGTTCACACTGGTATAGCATTAAGCTATGTTCTTTAATTATGAATTTTTCTGCCAACTTTAGTCGATATTGTGCCAAACTGTTCCGCCAAGCATTGAAGTGCTGCCTGTTTTTTCACTCTATTTTTTATAATCAGCATAACATATTTGCCAAAGTTCAGGCAGTCCTTCCACAAAAAATATCAAATTTTTAATGCTCTCCTTGCTCCACGTAATGGCCATTTTTATTTAACGCGGGTCGCGAGTGTCTGGATAATTTCGCGCCGGTTCGAAAACTTGGACACTGCCGCAGACACTCCGACACAACCTGTTCACACGGCGCTCGACGCGACACCCAGCGAGATGTCGCAATAAATGTCCCGAGATCAGACAGTGGTGTTCACACACAGACACTCGATGTATACATTGAGTGTATACACCAAAGTGTCGTAGTGTAAACCTACCTTTAAATTATGAATTTTTCTGCCAACTTTAGCGGATATTGTGCCAAACTGTTCTGCCAAGCATTGAAGTGCTGCCTGTTTTTTTACTCTATTTTTTATAATCAGCACAACATATTTGCCAAAGTTCAGGCAGTCCTTCCACAAAAAATATCAAATTTTTAATGCTCTCCTTGCTCCACGTAATGGCCATTTTGATTTAACGCGGGTCGCGAGTGTCTGGATAATTTCGCGCCGGTTCGAAAACTTGGACACTGCCGCAGACACTCCGACACAACCTGTTCACACGGCGCTCGACGCGACACCGAGCGAGATGTCGCAATAAATGTCCCGAGATCAGACAGTGGTGTTCACACACAGACACTCGATGTATACATTGAGTGTATACACCGAAGTGTCGTAGTGTAAACCTACCTTTAATGAATATACTTTTGGAATACATACAAAAAAAATTTAATGTATTTATGTAACCCAAATCAACTTTAAACGCGTTTTTCTCGAAACAACGTTTTTCGACGGCTTGTTGATAAAATCTTCGAAACTACTAAACAGATCCTTATGAAATTTGAACCACATATTCTTTACAATAGCGCATATCAAGTATTTTTTTAATTTTGATATTGACTATTTTTTTGTCTCTGCTACGGCGATCGCTTCGCTTATTGTAGCTTCCATGTACGGGGTATTTCCTCTTATCACATTTCCCACCATACTTTGAAATTTAGTATTTTTTGTTGCCAAAAACGGAAAAAAACACGTTTATTTTTCTTTTTTCGAAAAATGTCCGCCATTTTGCAATTTTTGGATATATCAAAAAATCGTATGATATGCGATATAGCCATTAACATATTGAATCTAAAACCATTCGATTTTTTTGTTTCGGATGATCCACCTCCGAGATTTCGTCAACAGCGCAGACCTACAATTATTTTAGGACCTTTTTTTAACTACCATTTTCGTCTATAAATAATGACTTAAATAAATTTAAAAAGAAATGTATATGTACTCGTATTTCGACAGTGTACTTATTAAGTGTAACAACTTTTATATCAATATCAATAATATAAACCTATCAAAAAATCCATGAAAATGGCCTTTTTAGCGTCTAAAGTGAGAATACCCCTTAACACACCGAACTTGATCCAACTTTAGAGATTAATGCCACAAATGCCATAAATAATAATAACGTAATTAGATTACAAAGTGTTTAAATACATTTTAATCAGACTCCTTTGTAATTAACCCTCCGTGGTCACACTTCGATAGAATAACATAGAGCTCACACTGGATAAAATTCACCCGGCCAAGTTCCAAATAGTTGCTGTCTGAAATCCATCAGTGCGGCCGGGATTGAAAAAAATACTAGAAAATACTTCGAACATTCTAGAACATGTGTTCAAAGTCGGTATTTCAAAATTCAAATAACAATATGTGTACAAAAAATCGTGAATACGTTAATTTGTCAAAAAACACATCTTGTCACTCAAAAAATCATAACTTTCCGAATTTTCGATATTTTCAAGTAAAATTGGAACAGAATACACGTCAGAGATGGTACTTCTAGGGAAAAAAGTAGCACAGTGGCACTTCAAACCCTTGCCTCCTGGAGGGCCGACCTTTAATTGAAACTGGGACTCATACATATTTAGACCCGTAGTTAGGTCTGGGTAAAATTGACCCACGGTGACCAAGAAGGGTTAAATACATTATAACAGAATGCATAATACGTACGGAGTAATAAAATTACAATGTGATGAAATGCAATTGATTGAGATTACTCTGTAATTAAATTACTTTGTAACCGGATTAATAATCAAATTAGAATGTTATTTAGTTGTGCCCATCTCTGTGCTGAGCAATCGGCGCTCAAGCCAGTGCACGATTAAGCGGTCACCCTTCCTAGTATTGACCCAATGACATATTTGAGTCGATGAAGCAGCGCAATGTTAATAACTTTTATCGGCGTTTATTGTCAGAGAAGAAAATGATTCGCGATCGTATCACACCCTTGTATTTTAGGTTTGACCACCCGGGAAGTTTCGTCAAGGTGGGAGGCTGGGAAGAAGTGTCAGTTCACGACAAATCGACTAATCGTTTAGACGAATGAGCAAACCACATGCTGGGCATATTTTCTCGCCCTTCCCCACTCCCTCTCTCTCTCTCTCCACCTTCCTCTTTTCCGAACCCTCCCATTTAGGATAGCTATATATCTTGGTGGAGGACGTCGGTAGTTTTTCCGATACACCAGTGTTTTCGTCCCCAAAGACTGATCTATGCGGCCTTATGGGACCGACTTGCCTTTTCTTGCCACTCACAAGAGACCTCGCGTAATCGAGCCGGAAGCTTTCGCGACTATTCTTCCTGCAGCTTTGTCCCGAAATCTCTTTTTCACGCATATATAGATTTTATTTCCTCGCATATATCTGGCGAAAAAAATAGTCACCACATTGGCCCCGTTTGGGAGGGTGGCTTCCCTCTTATACTTTCCCGGACAAGGGATGCCATCCTACGAAATCCAATAAAGTTAATCATAATAACAATGAGTCGAGGAGAAAAGAATGGCTCGCGTGCCTCTCGATCCGGTCGTTGGATTCTTCGTCACGTAACAATCGTACCGATAAACAATTTGGCGACGATCTATCGCGATAGGGAGTACGTCAAGTGAGAGAGACGAAGCGTTAGATCTAGAGTGAGAGACAGATAGATAAAAAGCATGAGGTAAAATCGCGTCATCAAAGAAAAAAAGTTCCTTGATTGTAGAATTTCGTGAAAATCTTAAGGGGGTATGCACCCTTAGGCGAGGGAAAAAATTGCTAATTTCCTTTAAAAGGAAAGATTCCTTCACCATTTTTTAAACTTAGGGTATGTCTTATTACTACTTTTGGCTGTTACATGTTGTTTAAAAAAATTGATCTTAAAAAATGACAGAGTTATGGCACGGTCGTCTAAACTGTATTTTCAAAACTGGCGTGACGTATAGCTAAAAAACTAGTCGACCGATTTTTATGAAATGTGGTATAAATCCTTCTAACCTTATTTTCTAAAACATGATTCTAAATGATTTTGAAAATAAAAAGTCTTTTTTTTCAAAATGCAGCCTTTTTTCGAAAAATTCCATCTCTTCGTTTCAAAGCTTTCATTTAAGCGATTTTCTACATTTCTCACTTTTTCTTGGTTTCTATTCTGCGTATAAGTGTTAATGAAAGAAAAAATCTTCGTTTTTTTCTGATTAATCCCGCCGACTTTCCCTTCCGACTAATCCAATTTAGAAGAGCGTATTATGCCTCCGCCATTTTTAAAGATTAATAAAAAGAAATGCCATGTCACAGCCAAAAGTGGTAATAAAACATACCCTAAGTCTCGAAAATGGTGAAGAAATCTTCCCTTTAATCTTCCCTTGACACACTGGATCATATTGACCCGGACGAATTTGAAATAAAATGCTCCCTTTCCTAAAATTGAAAATGTTCAATGAATTTTTACAAAAATTTAATTTTATACTTCCCGAATTTTAATTACGCAGACGTATTAAGAAATGTTTAAAGTTTATACCAGATTTTTTTTCAATAAAAACCGACCGAAGGTTTGTTAAGGGCAGGTGGATGATGTTCTATCCGGGTCAAATTGACCCAGTGTGTCAAAGCCGTGGCCAAATATAAGTGTGTCAAGGAAGGGTTGTAAAAATCATGAGAATCAGCCATTTTTTTCCTCGCCTAAAGACCTCCCCCCTTAATCAAAAGTATCGTGCATTAGTTTGAAAATAAATTTGCGAAAAAACCCAGCACATACGCTAAGTTTGGCCCCAAAAAAAGGAAAAAAAATCTCTTCGTGCAATGAATTTCCCGAAGGGGAAAAATACCACGAGGATAAAGTTCTGGTCCGCAACGAGCGTGGACTCTCGAGATTTCGCAATGGTCGTATACAGATCTGTATACGGAAGAAATATATGTATATACATATATCCAAAGGTATGTTACGAAGAAGGTAAAAACGACGGAAGGAGAGCTCTCTCTGCACGGTCGATTATTTTATGAGAGCATAACTCTCGTCATTCTCCTCTTGCCACTCCTCCTCGTCGTTGTCTTTTTTGTCCATGTTCTTCCCTCGCTCCCGCCTCCTTCTCTCGCGCTTTCTCTCTTCCTCTTTCCATTCAAAAGTCCCATGGGATCCCGAATGGAAGATAAGGATCGTGTCGGCGACCGAGATATGCGGACGTCAACTACGTTGCTTCGGGAAAGACATGCTGTTCAAAATTTTTCCGAGCTTCGGCTCAGTGTTCCAAAATCAAGTCCATAGAAGCGGCGGGAGAGTGAGCGAGGGAGGGAGAAAGGGCCGGAGTGTGGCAAGGAAAATGTGGGGGAGAGAGAAGGGCTGTATACCTGGGCTATCGTACAGCAGAGCTTTTTTTCCTTGCTACTCATCAAAGGGAACGTACGGTCGGCAGAGAGAAAGGGGCAGGGGAGAAACAAAACGTTCAGCGAGACAAGAGCCCAGAAAGAGGACGAACTCTACACCAAGGGCGAAGAATAAAGGGAGACAGGAATACATGTGGCTTCCACATAGGGACCGCAACGCGCCGAGACTGTGGAGATAAACACGCTAGCGCCGGCTTGTTTGTCGCAACAGACTTGCCAGTCAAAAGCAGATACGGTGGAGAAGCTGTGCAAATGGATACCGTGTGGCAACTATGTATTACGCGCGTTCAAACACATCTACTCGAGAAAGAAAATAATGCATATGGTCTATTTGGATTCTTCCTTTTGGCTTTTACCTGGCCGAGGTAGTTTTTGCCATGGAAAGACATTGTGGTACCCGAAGCGTCTCTTTATGTGTATCAACATGTCGATGATGCCAAAGGAGGATGGACATCTTACTACGATTACTGGAAATCATACCAAAGACGGCCAGGTTTTTTGATTCTGGATCTTTGAATCAGCATCCTCCAATGTCTTGATTCTCACTCTTGGTAGACGACGGCAGATTCCACATGCTGCCAGGTTTCTTGATTCTGGATCTTGGAATCAGCGACCTCCAATGTTTTCATCCTCACTCTTGGTAGACGACGGCAAATTCCACATGCTGCCAGATTTCTTGATTCTGAAACTTGGTATAAGCATCCTCCAATGTCTTGATCCTCAGTCTTGGTAGACGACGGCTGATTTCACATGCTGCCAGGTTTCTTCACTCTGGATCTTGGAATCAGCGACATCCAATGTTTTGATCGTCCCTTTCGGTAGACGACGGCAGATTCCACATGCTGCCAGGTTTCTTGAGTCAGGATCTTGGAATCAGCGACCTCCAATGTCTTGATTCTCAGTCTTAGTAGACGACGGTAGATTCCACATGCTGCCGGGTTTCTTGATTCAGGATCTTGGAATCAGCGACCTCCCATGTTTTGATCATCCCTTTTGGTAGACGACGTCACATTCCACATGCTGCCAGGTTACTTGATTCTAGATCTTGGAATCAGCATCCTCCAATGATTTGATTCTTACTATTGGTAGATGGTGCCAGATTCCACATGCTGCCAGGTTTTCTTGATCCTGGATCTTGCAATCGCACCCCCGATGTTTTTATCCTCACTCCTCTTGGACTGCCCGATTCCAAATACTGCTAGTTTTCTTGATTCTCGATCTTGGAATCAGCATCCCTCGATGTTTTGATCCTGGCTCTTGTTGGACGGCGCCAGATTACGAATACCACCAGGTTTCTTGATTCTGGATCTTGAAATGACATCCCCCGATGTTTTTATCCTCACTCCTGTTGGACAGCCAGATTCCAAATGCTGCTAGGTTTCTTGATTCTGGATCTTGGAATCAGCATCACTCGATGTTTTGATCCTGACTCTTGGTAGACTACGCCAGATTTTTAAATTTCCAGGTTTTTTGATTCTGGACGTTCGAATAAGCACTTCCCAATCTTTTGATTCTCGTTCTTTCTAGACGGCGCTAAATGCAATACACTACCAGGTTTTTTGATTCCCCATCTTGAAGTTGCCGTCTCGCAATGTTTGTGATCTTCGCCGTCGCTAGACGCGTGTGTGAAAATACATGTAGGATGCGAAGCCTGGAGGCTTCTATACCCAGGACTACGAAGATAATGCTCATTGGAGTGCTCTGTGTACGTTGAATATGGGCGCGGTATAGGCTCTCGGTTGTGAAATCCGACGAAAATATGGGGCGACCTAGCAGCGTCTCCGGGACGCACGGATAAGCTGAAGTAAGAAAAAAATTGCCGAGGGCTGATCCGTGATGGCTGCGCTCTTCTTCTTTCACCTCCGAACGGCGTGCTTTTTTCTTTCTTGTTTTTTCCTTCTTCGAGGGAGGAACGAAGACGTGCTCTCAACATCAGTTATATGGAGGATCGTGATGGCTTCTCTCGGCTACGGGGACAACGACGATAGGGGGAGGAGAGTGAAGGTGATGTCTCGGATAAATTCGAGACTCTTCGCTCATTCCTCCCCCCTTTGGCCCTCGGGGCCTTGGATATTTTGTAGCGAACACGCACCCTCGTAAAGGGTGGAAATAACCGGGCTCGAGGAGTTTCGCCACTGGAGGCGTTCGAGTCGCCTCAGGCTCGAGGGGTGGAAACTTGAAAAATTGCCGACGAATCACTCTCTGTCCCTATCTCGTTCTTTCGCTTTCTTTTTTTTTTCAAGACCCTGGACTTTCTGATTCCGAATCAAGGAGCCACAATGGCTTTGTTTGTCGAAGCACAACTAATCATGACCTTCTGTGGGTGACTTTTCGCTTCAGAAATTCATGAGGGTCGATAGCCTCTGATCTTTGATCAGATAACTTTTAATCACTCCGTTCCTCTAGCATTTGAGAGTTGATCAAATGGTTATTGCATGGTTAGTAAACCCAGTCCTAGGAAATTGATTAAGAGAGGAGATTCCTTTAGGTCAGGAAACATTTTTCTGATTTTCATGATTATTTTTTTAAAGGAAAGATTTCTTCGCCATTTTTGAGACTGAGGGTATGTTTTGTTCCTTTTTTTGGCTTCTACATGGTACTATTTTTTTTCATTACTCTTTAAAAAATGGTGAAGTCATGGCACGGTTTTCTAAACTGATTTTTCAAAACTGGCGAGACGTATAGCTAAAAAACTACTCAACCGATTCTGATGAAATTTGGTATAAACCTTTATAATTTTATCGTCTAAAACATGATCCTAATCGGTGTTGAAAATAAAGAAAAAGTCTTTTTGTATTGCATAATGTAGCCATATTTTTTCGGAACATTCAATCTCTTTGTTTCAAAGCGTACCGATTTATCGATTTTCAATATTTCTCATATTTTCTTGGTTCATATTCTGCGTATGAGTGTTAATGAAAGAAAAATCTTCGTTCGGTTGTTTTCAGATCTATTTTGCCAACGCTACGTGTCACGCCGACTGACAACATCCGCTGCAACCCGTTTGGAAGACCGTAACAGCCAAAAGTAGTAATAATAAGGTACCCTAAATCTAAAAAAATGACGACGAAATCTTTCCTTTAAAAAAATCATGAAAATCTGCATTTTTCTTCCTCGCCTAAACGTATCCCCCCACCCCTTAATCTTTTATCTCGTGATCATCAAATCAGTATGTACGAGCCAGATCAACGCCATAGCCGAAGAAAAAATCCTCCATGCAAGCAAAGTTTCGTCAAGTCGGTAAATCGAATTTTCCAAAAAAAATATTAATCTTGGACAGACGAGGCTTCGTTCCCCTCAGACGGCAAAGATCAAGACCTGAACGTGGACCAAAATGGGATTCGCGAATATATCAATTTAGCTATGATACGCGACTTTTCCGAGACGTCTGCCAAGACGTTAAGGGAAAGCTGCACACAAATGGAAAGCATCGTGTGCAACCCAACCCTGGCGTTAAGCATGAGACTCGTAATCCTCGGATTCCCCGAAGCCATAAATATTCATTCGAGAGGCCGCCAAGAAGGATCTCGAGGTGTTGGTGCAAGGGAAACGGAAGGAGGTAGAAAAAAACGACGAAACGAAGAGAAGGAAAAAATAGCCGAGAATGCGCCAGTAGGCGTGAAAATCGAATTTGAGGTCTCTTCCCCCTCGTCGGTGGTCCCGCAGCGGCGTCTAGATCGAGAGCCGTAAATTCTCTGCGAGAGCTCCGCCGGCACTGTCGACCGTCTACTGCGGCTTTTTTTCATGGCGAGGGTGCTTTTACAGCGCTGCATGACGCTCAAAAATAGAAAGTAAATAAAAAAAGTCAAATAAAACAACGCATTCAACTGTCCAATTAAATTACTAAGCACCAACGGGGAGATTCAACCCCTCAAATTTATAACGCGCGCGCCCTGTCGAGTTCGCTTCAAGGTCCTGCCCATTCGTGAATAACGCTCGAAAGAAACAGGCGCCTTTCAACCTGTCTTTTCTTATGAATCGGAAGGAGATACCGATCTGTACAATGTAAACGATTCTAGCAGCAATGGAAAATCAAATGAATTGCTTTTTTGATATCGATCTTATATTTATCACATTGATGTAGGTCCTATCCTTTTTCAACGGAACTTCTGGTCACAGAAAACTCCTTTTTCTTCTATTTTTTAAACTTGTCTTTATTGTTTGTAATTTTTAGATTTTTTTAGGCCGGAGCGTTTGAGTCGTCACGCTTCTATGTGAATTCCATTTTTCTAACGAGCCACCCGAGTCAAAAGTTGATGATATTAGATACCGTGGATTGGGGTTACTTCGGTGAATTTTTTTATGAACATCAATACATTTCTTTGAATAACATCGCAATTTTTTTTCATGGAAACATCAACTTTTATTAGTCTTTTTATCTTCCAAATTACAATTTAAAATATTTAAAAATAAATCAGAAAAAAAGTAGCCATGATCAAAGTTATACTGAGATTGGGGTTACTTAGATACCCCCCTTTTTCTTGAGGGGTTGTAACAGTTAAAATTTTCGAAATATCGATTTAAAAATTTTTTTTTTCGTATTGTACATATATTTAAGTACATACACAGAAAATTTCTTGTCAATCCGGCGAATATTTGCGAAGTTACATGCACATTAGTAGATACGTGTCAGAGCGTTTGAAAGTGCTTTTGAAACTTGAAACGTGTTTTCCTCAAAACTGTGTGTTTTAAAGTCGGTGAGCAAGATTTCTTGAAAACGGCTGAACCGATCAGTGTCAAATTTTAGCACAATCTTTTTAAGTATATTTTTTAGTAATTAATCGAAGGTTTTTTCTCACCGATAAATATTTTCCATTTTATAAACAATTTATTGCCTATATTTTTTTTCAAAAATCAATTTTTTTTAGAAGCTGCCACTTTGTCAAAAAATATTATTTTGCTTATTCCTTCGATCAATTACAAGATAATCCATTATATTAACGAAATATTTTTGGTTTGTTCATTTCAGATTATCCAGTCCAAAGATATCGTGCTCACTGCAGGCCGCCTTTTTTAAGAGGTGCTACCTGAGATAAGCTATAGCAGCTTTCAAAATATTTATTTTGAAAATAAACAATGTTGACATACTGTTACAAGTTATCATAATATGTGTGCAAATTTTAACGTTAATAGATTTAAAGGTCTTCTCAAGAAAAATTCTCGAAAAAACGATCTTTTTGGGCCTCCGGACTGTATATAACCTCTTAATGAGAATCGGAAGTAACCCCATAAGAAAGTATTTTTCCTAAAGAAAGAAAAAAAACGGTCAACGGGATCGAAAGATACAACGATTCTTATTCTTCTGGGGTTACTTTGATCGAACAAATATTACACCTTTACTTATCAATATCAACTTTATCGATAAACAACTGGTATTTTATATTTATTTATGCTGTAACACATCCATAAGCTTTGAAACATTTTTAAAAACTAGCAATAACAAGTTGTAATACTTATGTCTACTATGCTATCTAAATCACAAAACGAGATAACATTGGTTTCATTAGGAACATGTTTCACTTAAACTAGGTCACGTACCAAATCACACTAATTGTAAGACAAAAAATATCAAATAATAATTTGATATTTTCTGTCCTAAAATTTACAACTATCAAACAAGAAAAATAATATCAAATAACAATTTGATATTTTTTTTCTCACAATTAGTGTGATTTGGTACAGAATAGCAGAATTATAGGTTAAGTAATGTTCTTAATGAACATATTAGGGGAATTTCTTAACCTACAATTGAAACCTACGATTGAAACCTACGATCAAGACACGAAAATCTCTAAGAGTACTCCAAGACGAGCAATAAAGATGACTGGGGTGAAATTGATCAATGATCAATGTTACCCCAACGAAACAACCGTCGCCCATAAAATATGTTTTTGAGGTTATGCCACACAACAAAGCATAATAGTGTAGTTTAATGAACATCTGACAAGGTGATTGTTACCAAAAACACGTCATTGCATCACCCAACTTGTTATTCTTGAAGTTATTCGAGCATAAAGAATACTTTAAATATATTATTCATTTTTTAAATCATTTTACGGTCACTCAAGGCGGGATTTACATTTACAACGATCAAAAAATCGATTTCTTTTTTTTTTCTCTTTAAACGATAGAACTATATATGTAGAATATTTTCGCAAAGTTTCAAAGCGGAATTCGGAAAAATTCAAACGTCACAGCCCGTCAATGCTGTGCCCAACTTCAAACGCGTTTTTCTCAAAACTGCATTATCGAAATTGGCGTGCAAGATTACTCAAAAACTATTAAGTCGATTGAGTTGAAACTTGGTAGAAATATTGATAATATTGGTACCTTCTACTTGACGAGAATTGTTTTTGAAAAATTGAAAAAAAACAACTACTTTTTTATTCCACATTTTACAAAAATGTAACGTGAAATGTTGATTTTTTTTATACATGCGTGCAATTTTCTTAAATTTGCATTTTCTTCATTTTAATTATCGTCACATAGAAACTATACATGTTCTAACTGAAAAAATGTTTGAACTTTTTGGCAAATCAAAGTCTACGGGAAGCTAGACTGCACGCCGACGATGAATTCATTTTGATGATGAATTAATTTTGAAAAATTGTTTTGTATACTTAAATATACCATTAAAGTATACCTAAAGTTTGATAATTGTAGAATAATTGTTTCTTAGTTTAAAAAATGCCTCAACGTTGCTTATTTTTTTCCTGTTTAAATTTATATTCCGCTTTAAACCCTTTCGTTCGTGCTGCCTCTGAATGATGACATAACGAGATATTCAGGCTTGCCAACGGCAAAAAAACTTTCGGTCGCGTTCAGAAACGTCGTAATTTGAATTTAAAAACAAGACAAAGTTTTTATCAAAGTAACGAATCAGAGTAACCTCAATCTACGGTATTGAAAAAATGAAAAGTTTGAGACAGCTGTAAAATGGAAAAAAAAAATTGACAAGAGTATTGGTCTAGCGAATGGAAACTGACGTCGAGCCGTATCAAATAATTTACTCTCTCTCTCTCTCTCTCTTCATCGTGGTAGCCCGTGCCTCTAGACTCATTGGTTGGACGACGAATTCGAGAACTCGCAAGGGGATTTTGCTGCTCGTAGCACGAGTAAGATGATCTCGGGGATAAGGGTTGGAAAGAAAAGGGTAAAAGAAGAAGAGACGATGAGCGGCGTATTGCTTCCAAATTGGTTTCTGATTCGTAGATAGGAGATAGCCGAGAGAGAGAGAGAGAGAGCATCGAATTTCAGTTCAAAAGTATTCAGCATGCTCCCGGTGCCCAAACGTTTTTCACGATACGATCAAATCATGGCTCTATCGGCCGTTTTGATTTCGTTCACATTTGCCTCCTCCGTCGGGATGCGGTTTTTCGATCATTGCCACCGACAACTGGGCCATGCAATAATTTCTCTCCGTTTCCGTAGAAGTAGTCATGTCGCAATATCGGCCCAAAATTAATTGAATCCTCGTATTACGTAATTATTTCACTCATTGAGAATGCGAATTAATTATTTGCACGAATGACGATGAATATTTCGATTAATGCAGAATAGGTTTGTGTTATTTAGTATTCGGCACTTGGTTGGGCAACATTATTACCGTCGACTATCAATGAGCTTACAAGACTTGAATATCTTGTTGTATAGGGAATTATTGCTTTTAGATTTAGTATAGAAAAGGGAAAATTGAAATAGTTTATTACTGTATGGTCTAGACACTTTTGTAGATCTAGAAACGTTCTTAGACTGAAGAATTATAAGTAATAAAAGTAGTAGACAATTATAAATAAATTCGATTGTAGCTACACCTTTTCGGGTTAGTTTGTGCACCAGTTAAATGTCTAGACCTAAAGAGTTCCTACTTTTTGACAGTTAATCATTTTTGTCAGGTCAAGACCCTTTCCTAGGTCTGTAAACACCTCTAAGCTCGCAATTAATAGGCTTACGCCTAATTGACATTTTTGGAAATATCAATTTTTTTACGATGAATTTTAAAATCCTAAGGTTTCAAAAATGTTCTCCGAAAATTTCGAGTCGACCCGTTCAAAATTAAGGGAGTTATGGGCGTTTATAGATAGATCTGCGAGCGGATGAACTTTAAACGCGTTTTTCTCAAAATGACTGCTTCAAAATCGGTGACCACGATATCTCAAAAAACACTGCACCGGTCAACTTCAAATTTTACAAACTTTTTTCACATATCAGAAAGCAGTGCTTGAATGAAGGATTTTTTTTTCGATGCATAGTTTTTTTTATCAACGAAAATAGAGCGTTTTTTCTACTGCAATTCGATACTCTGACTTTGGACTGCGGCCATTAAAAAAAATCAATTTTTTATTGAATCCTACGTCCAAGCACTTCGTCCAATTTCATGCAAAAACCAAATGCGTTGAATTTTTTTATTTCTGATGTTTTATTTCCGACAGCCGTGGTTACCGCAAAGGACGTTTTTCGAACAGTGAAAAAAAAATTGTAAAAGTTTTTAGAACCCTACCCTTAAAGGCAAGAAACATTGAAAACTCTCACACGTTTTCCCATAAGAAATTCACGAAAATTTCTCTATTTTTCCGACCACGCGCTGGGTGTAACCCGCTCAAAGTTACGCAGATCTGAACCAGTTGGAATGAAAAAATAATTATTACCGTAAAACGGGGTTACTTTTAACAGGTTTTGGACATTTTTTCTAGGTAACTTTTTTTTTAACATCCTAAATCCCATTCTTTTTCACTCCAATAGAACAATGTGTCCTTTAACTATAAACAATATGTTTTTAAGTGTCGAAGTAACCTCGAGTGTGAGGTTTCTTCGAAAAGGCATAGAAAAGCAACTTATGTCAAACATTAAGGGTTACTTTGACATGATTTTGATTTAAAAAATAATAATTTATTTAACTATTTAAATATTTAAATACTAATTTATGTAAAAAATAATAATTTATTATACATGGAATTAAATGAAAAACAACGATTTTTTTACAATCAAATTGTCATCTTTATTAAGGAAACATTTTACATCGAAATATCAAGTACCTAGGCTACTATCATAGGCACTCAATCAGTTTTATAATTATCATTGAGATCAAAATGAACGTGAGCAACATTACAATCACATTAAGCAACAGTATAATAAACTTGAACAACAAATTTAAGCATCAATACAAGAAAAGTTCAAAAAGAATTAGTCTAAATCAAATTTTAGTGCTCTGTTAAAGTAGCCCCATAAACTGTAAAAGTTACCCTTAATGGGAATTTAACCCCCTTTTACGGTATATGATGTAGAAAAGCGTCTAGATGACACAAATAAGAATAAAAACATAGTTACAATTTTACGCCATTTAAAAGTTAAACGACTCATGATTCATGATTCTACTTTACCGTACAATATTTTCACGTACTGTTAAGAGCTTTAAAAAAAAGTTGCTGCTGCAATTTCGCCTTCGGCAAGCTTGCTTCCCAGAGGAAAAAGATCTGATACAAATTCTTAAAGAAAACTTGTGTCGAGTTCGTTTTCAGTGATACACCAGCACCGTCCCTCATAAACAAACTTTAACATATCGGTGATAAGATTAATCCTCTTCTACTTTCCTCCGATCAATGCGGCATTTTCGTCTGCCGCTACCCGCGTAGAATTTTTGTTAAGGTTAGCCTGATTATGATCAGGTCCCGATCGGGATTTGACATGGGTAACACCTATTACGGACATCCTGATCCGGCCCCGATCAGGCCGGAAGTAATTAGGCTCGAAATCCGGCAATACTAAAATGGCCCTACTAAGGCTGTTCCTGATAAGATCCTACTAAGGCTTTCCCTGATAGGTCCCTACCAAGGCTTGCCCTGATAAGCCCTACTAAGGCTTTTCATGATAGAACCTTACTGAGTCTTCCCTTGATAAGGCCCTATGCAGGCTTTCCTTTGGTCTGCGACCGAGATGTTACAAGTACTCGGTAGCATAACTGCAGCGTGCGTAGCTATAGGTAGGTAGGTTCTAGGCTCGATTTCATATAGGTGAAATATTTGCTTCGAAAAAAAAATCATTTCAGAAGGCCAGAGAATGATGAATTATGATACGAAATCGTTTTAGTAGAACTCTAAATTAAGTGTTTCATTTCATTTTGGATTTTTGAAATATTTTATGCATAGAGTATACTTGGATTTACAGTGTACCTATATTGTAAGCAAATAAAGATTTATTCGAATCGAATCTTTATTTATTCAATTTGAATATATTTAATATTCTGGAAGAATAGCTGAAACAAATGAGATTGTAGTAGGCCATGAGACAAGGATAACACCTATTCGTTCAAAAGAGATCCTATTTAAATAAGGGGTCTTCTCACTTTAATCGCTAAAAAGGCTATTTTCATGATTTTTTTTTATAGGTTTATATTATAGATATTGATAGAAATGTTGTTTCATTTAATAAATACACTTGCGAAATACATTTAAAAAATTATGTTTTTATGTAACCAAAACAAACTTTAAACGTGGTTTTTCTCGAAACAACGTTTTTCGACGGCTTGTTGATAAATTCTTCGAAACTACTGAACCGATCCTTATGAAATTTTAACCACATATTCTTTACAACTATAGCTATAGCGCTAATCAACGATTTTTAAAAAAATTTGATATTTACTTTTGCAAAAAACGGTGAGAAAAACACGGTTTTTTGGTTTTGCGAAAAATGATTACTATTTTATTATTTTTGCGTATATAAAAAAATGTATGATATGCACTATAGCCATTAACATGCTGAATCTAAATTCGTTTGATTTTTTGTTTCACTTCACACACACACACACACACACACACACACACACACACACACACACACACACACACACACACACACACACACACACACACACACACACACACACACACACACACACACACACACACACACACACACACACACACACACACACACACACGAGCGCGCGCGCGCACACGCACACGCACACGCACACGCACACGCACACGCACACGCGCACGCACGCACACGCGCACACACACACACACACACACACACACACACACACACACACACACACACACACACACACACGCACACGCACACGCACACACACGCACACGCACACACACACGTATATGTATATATACATAGATATATATTAGGAGTACAACTTTGCAGTGACCGTTTTACTTAGAGAGCCACTGCGGCCGACGTAGAGTGGCCCTAGCTCAATAAAAACAGTGGCATTTTAAACTAGAGGCTCTGCCAATGTAAACAATTTAAAAAAGTTAACGGATACGTGTATGCATTATAAAGTTATTGGCACTCAATATGGCAACCTACGAGCCGAATTCTCAGCATTTACGGGAACTGCTTCAAAGACAACAAAGGAAGGGATTTTTGCACCGGATTGTGACTGGAGATGAAGAATGGGTTTACTACGATAATCCTAAACGCCGAAAATCATGGGGACTGCCTGGTCATATTCCGTCATCGACGCCCAAACCGAATATTCACGGATCCAAAGTGATGCTGCGTATCTGGTGGGACCAGCTGGGCGTTGTGTACTATGAGCTGCTCAAACCATCCGAAACCATCACAGGGGAACTCTACCGACGTCACTTGATGCGATTGAGTAAGGCACTCAAAGAGAAACGGCCACAATTCAACGAAAGACATGACAAGGTGATACTGCAGCATGACAATGCCCGACCCCATGTTGCAAATGTCGTGAAAAAGTACTTGGAAACGCTGAAATGGGAGGTTTTATCCCACCCGCCGTACTCTCCAGATATTGCCCCTTCCGACTATCACTTGTTCCGGTCAATGGCACACGATTTGGCTGACCAGCACTTCGGTACTTACGAAGAAGTCAAAAATTGGGTCGATTCCTGGATTGCCTCCAAGGACCAAGACTT
Organism: Ophion obscuratus; assembly: GCA_964007375.1. NCBI lineage: Eukaryota > Metazoa > Arthropoda > Insecta > Hymenoptera > Ichneumonidae > Ophion > Ophion obscuratus. Next base: position 34,034,881 of record OZ023314.1, read on the forward strand.
TTATCGACGCGGGATTCGAATGCTACCTGAAAGATGGGCCGAGGTCGTAGCTAGCAACGAGCAGTACTTTGATTAAAAAATATGTAGCCACTTTTTTATAATAAAGCCTTAAACTTTTGAAAAAAACGGTCACTGCAAAGTTGTACTCCCAATATATCACGTCCGCCATATTGGATCCGCCATTTTGAATTTCGAAAATCTAATGCCGGATTCGTAATCAGCGATCCCGAAAACCCCCGAGTGCCAATGTTCATCAAAATCGGTGCAGATGAAAAATGCATGACTGAAAGGGTTAAAAAATGTATATATCAAATCGTGAGGGGGTGGTGGAGGTTGACTTTCTTATACATTTGATAACCAAAGGACACACTGTTCTATTGGATCAAGAAAAGTTTGTATCTAGGATGTTAAAAAAAAGTTACCTACAAAATACTCCCAAAACCTGTTCGAAGTCCCGTTTTACGGCAATGACTCAATTCCCACAAGATCGCGCAGCCTCGTCGTGTGTGAGCGATTGCCGTGCACGTTGCATGGGGAGAATCGATGCACCGAAATCTCGTTGAGGCTCGTGCGGCTTACACGTATTCTCCCGTTTGTGGTGGGACGCCTCGTTTCGGCGTGAAAATGAAACGCGAGGCCGGGTAATCGAATCATAATTAGCTCATGTATTTCCGGCATCATCGGCGCGGAACGAGGCAATTGCAATTAACGTCGTGAGCTCCGTGAATACGTCTGTCTCTCGTGCTCGGCCAAAGGCTTTACACGATGCACATATTTATGCCCCGATGCACCAATATAACCCCCACCCCACCCTCCCAATGCGTTTCCGGGTTTCGTGCGGTGGCACGTTTATATTCGGCGATCGAATCTAAGCGAATTTCGGTGTTGGTTAAATTGATTTTCGGACTGCACAACCACCGGCTCGACCTCATCCCGCTGTCGCAAACAAACCGAATATCGTATATGGCTTTTAGTGATGCATGCCATGTACGTCTGTACGTACGCAAAGTGCAGTCGAGATTGAATTAAAATGAGCGTGACTAGTTGGCGAAAAAAAATCCTGTTTATCTGTTCTAGGGTTACACGAAAAAACACTAAAAATTTTTTTGCAAACTCTTGCTGAACAGATTTGAAATCAAGGTATTTTTACGATTTTCAATTTCTCTGTGAAGGAGGAATGGCTTAAAAGCTTTTGAACCAAGCCGTTAAGGCGGGAGCTTGAATTAGAACGTCCGGAAATCCATTTTTTTTATATTGCTCAAATCGATAGATAAACTTGTTTGTTGTTTTGCTTTGAACATTTTTGATAAATAATCAAAGCATAAAATTTTACACGAAAAAAATGTTTCGTCTTCAGGATGTGATAACTTGTTTTTTTAACTACAAAAATTGGCTAGACGGGTTACGACTGTAACATTGCTATATAATTACTTTGGATTTTTACTTTACAAGTCTTTCAGAACATAACCTTACAAATCTTGGATATTTCAGATCCATCTACCTGGGGTTATTGTGTAGAACATGGTAACGAGTACATTTCGCCAGAGACCTGAACAACGTACATGAATGACTCATTGTTGAATCACTTAACAAAAAATGTAGACAAAGTATCAATAAATAACGGATGGCATATATATTTTTCCGCATTTACCCTTAGAAACAATTCTCAAAAAATGCTCATTCCCTGTCCGTTTGCAGGTGTGCAAGTCATTAGGGGTATTCAAAGGTAGTCCATTTTCTTGACAAGGAGATATTCAACGATACGCCTTTTCACCCAGCAAATACGCCTTCATCCAAAGAAGAAGCAAATAACAAAAAGTCTGTTCGAAGAAGCGTCAGAATCTGCTCAATTATAATTTTCCAACGACGCCAGTTAGGAGGGAGTGGGGTAAATGCGGACGCTGAAATAATATTTTTATGGTCAAATATACTTGAAACTTGGTATTAATGCTCTGTGATACAATTAATGAAATACGTGTTTCGGCGTTTTTCCAAATTTAACACCTAAGGGAGTGAAAGGGGCTGGCAAAATTTGTACGGAAAATGATATTTCTATGGTCAAATTTACTTGAAACTTGGTATTAATGCTCTGTGACACAATTAATGGAACACGTATTTCGGCGTTTTTTTAAATTCAACCCCTAAGGGGGTGAAAGTGGCTGGCAAAATTTGTACGAAAAATAATATTTTTACGAACAAATCTACTTGAAACTTGGTATTAATGCTCTGTGACACAATTAATGAAAAACGTATTTCGGCGGTTTTCAAAATTCAACCCCCAAGGGGGTGAAAGTGGCTGGCAAAATTTGTACGGGGAAAAATATTTTTATGGTCAAATTTACTTGAAACTTGGCATTAATGCTCTGTAACACAATTAATGAAACACGTATTTCGACGTTTTTCAAAATTCATCCCCTAAACGCAAGGGGGTGCCAAAGTTTGTAAAAAAAAATCGGGTCAAATTTACTTGAAACTTCGTACGAATGCTTCTACACACAATTGATGAAATTTCAGCGTTTTTGGAAATTCAACCCTTGAAGGAAAAGGGGGTAGCAAAGTTTGTATGGTGAAATTAATATCTGGTCAGAATTCCTTGAAACGTAGTATCAATGCTCTTCAACACAATTCTACTTTTTTCTTAATGAAACATTTCAGCAGCACATTTCATTAAGCAGCATTCAGCACAAGTCTACGCGAACGAAGCCGCGGGAGGAAAGCTAGTAATTAATAAAAAGTTACTAATTCATACTAATATTTTGACTTTTATTGAAAGATTTCTTCAAGCGTCCGCAATTATCCCATTCTGCCCTATGCGAATTTTGACTGTCGTTGGTTCGTTGCTATGTGTGCGTGATACGAGCTTCCTCGTTATTGTTCCGAAACTTTCAACACAGGAGGGTGGCGAAGTTACGCGTTTGGCCTGAAAATGGCTCCTCGTGCGATCTCGTACGTGTGTACTCAGGATTGCCGAGGTTGTCGGGTTGGAGAATGGACGCGTGGTTGGCCAACGATTAGGAATCCTCTTTGCTCGACGCCCATGGAGATGACGATGGTTCATCCAGTTTCCAAGAGACTCTCGGCGTCGTACGCGCCGGGGATAAATGCCCCTCGGGGGCGAACTGCCCGGAACGAGAAAACGTCGGGAAACGCCACAAGCCCTGCCGCATATTCGGGGCTTATCCTCCGCTCTCTCGGACCGCGTAATATAAAATCCGGGATTACACATATGCAATATCGTCGAGCTATTGCGCCCGCGGCGTTTTCACCATTCGGTTACATTTCCATGCCACGGATATCCACCCATTGAAGAACTTTTTATCTACTCTCTATTCTTGCGGCGCGAATTCACATTGCCTTCCAAGTATTCTGTGACCTGAAAATATTGTTTTCCTTTTTTTTTTTATTGAATTGCTCGACAAATGCTCGATGCCGATGGAGCAAAAGACGAGCTTTTTTCGGCTTGTCACAGTGGTGTCCTCCGTTAATCTATTGGAACGTCCTTATTCGTACACTCAGAAAATCGTTTGGTAATACCAACTATATATATTTAGTTGAAGCAATTGTGCTTGAAGCTACCTAATTTTACTCGCTTGGAATACAATTCGATTCAAGTGACAAAGTCAGTTTAATTGAAACAACCAAATTATTATGTCGAAATGGCAATATCTCCCTGGCCATATAATGGGTTAGATTAACGACAACGGAGTTCATACAAGTAATCCACGTTTTATTTTAACTTTATATTTAGTCGTTATATTGGCCAATAAACTACATTTTTCAACTGAATTATTTATCACGCATAAAGCAAATGATGGTTGGTTCTACAATTGAATAAGTTAATTGAAACAAATGATTTAATTAAAGTTACTTCGAGGTAAGACCGTGTTTTCTTTTTTCCACGATGTGCATATTTTTCAGCTATTGATTGCTATTGCTACTTGAGTTCTTGTGGATGCAATCGATCACTTTTTTCCCGGCACGATTTGTAGATACCGACTTTATTTGGAAAATCCGACCACGGGCGCGCTCTGTTCGATCGCTGTGAGCGATTAGTTAGTGGAAATCGCGAATCAGTGCAGTTTCAGATGCATGCACGAACATCGCTACGATCGCCCTTTCGGCTTCCAGCTGTTCACGTCTTCTCTTCTGGCTGTTGACGTGCATCTCCCCTGTGAGCGAGTAGAAAACTACAATAGTCATTGCGATAAGTTTTGTGAGATGATTTACATCGAAAATATAAAAATGTGCGTAGTAGAAGACATCTTGATAGATTGGGGACTTGAATCGCTGGTTGTCACATTTCGAGGTAAGTGTACGATCCTCATTTCTATTTGTCCGCCATTGTTGTCACGCTGCGTGCTATCCTTTGAGAAAAACATTGTACGGCGTCTTTCGGGTGTTGATAGTAAATTTAGTGGAAGGCGGTGAGTTTCATTTATCGTTGCGTGTTCACCAAGTGCATAAGCTTTGAAGGATTGCTAAGGGAATCATGATTGGGATTTTTTTGCGGGCACGAGCCATTGGTCTCCCGTAATTTCAGATATCGATTAAATTCGGTAAATCCAACCACGTGGACACTCGGTTTAAGCCCCTTATGTATTGACTGAAATATGCTCTGCAATTCATTTAATGCACACATGTTTCATTCTACTGTATATGTTTTTCGTTGAATTATATTGGGTTGGTACAAAAATCTTGCAACACTTTTTTTCAATTAAAATATTTTTCCTAATAACGAAGTTCGAGAACATTCGAGAATAGGAAATACAAGAATGGTCTAGAACCTTCCATGCCGCAGGATATATAAGCGAGTCAGTTGTTCCGTGGAGTCAGTATGAGCAAAGATGGATCAACGTGCACTTCGTGCAATCGCATATTACGAATTCTTGCAAGGACATTCTGCAAGAGCCGCAGCCCGTAATATGTGCAGTGCGTTCAAGGCTAATGTATTTAATTATTCAACGGTCTCCCGTTGGTATCAGCGTTTTCATTCTGGCGATACATCTTTTGAAGACAAACCTAGGTCCGGCAGGGAATCGATTGTGGACGATGAAGAACTGCGAGCACTTATAAAGGCAAAGCCTAATATGTCGTCACGAGGATTAGCCAACAAACTCAACTTCAGTCATCCTACGATCCTTCGACATTTACAAGAGATGGGATGTAGGAAAGTTGTTTCGTCTTGGATACCGCACAATCTCAGCGAATCAAACAAAGCAACACGCATGTCCATCTGTCTTTCACTCCTGCATCGTCTGCAAAGAAAGGATTTTTTTCAAGAAATAATCACTGGGGATAAAAGCTGGGTGTTGTATGTTAATCACACGCGCAAGCGTCAGTGGCTACCGAAAGGGGAAAAACCAGAACCGACCCCTAAACGGCCCCGTGAAATGAAGAAAGTTTTACTCTGTTGGTGGGATTCTGAGGGCATGCTTTATTACGAATTTCTGCCAACCAATGCCACAATACAGGCAGAGATTTATTCTGCACAACTGCAAAAGGTGGCTAAAATTGTGAAACAGAAAAGGCGTAAACGTCTTCAAGTTCGGCTTCTCCATGACAATGCTCGACCCCACGTGGCTAAGATGACACAAGAAACTATTTCGCAGCTAGGATGGGAAGTTCTACCATACCCACCGTGTTCACCAGACTTAGCACCTACCGACTATCACCTGTTTCGAGCTTTGAAGAACTATTTACGGGATAAAAAATTTGATCATCTGTCGGATCTCAAAAATACATTGGACGACTTTCTTAATTCATGACCAAAAGAATTCTGGTCTGCAGGCGTGCAAAGTCTACCAGAGTATTGGGCAAGAGTTGTAGATGCAGAGGGAGCCTACGTTACTGAATAATCGTTTATTGTTCAAATAAAATATTTTTTTTTCTTACTCGTGTTGTGTGTTGCAAGATTTTTGTACCAACCCAATATATTTTTAAAATGCTTTCAAGGGAGAGATTACCAACCCAACCGTTCAGTATGTTAAAATAAAGTTTGCTTTCAGGACACCGGAATTAGAATTGAAAGTACTCTGTGCGTTTTTGGATCCAGAAGAAGTTTATTTGCCGGAAATAAATATATATTTGTAATTCAAACAAATCTCGCAGTCAATTGAATGGTTCATATCGTTCCCCACCCACAACTGCAGGATTTGGTTGATTCAAACTATTTTTTTTTTTGACGGTACCAAACGTTTTTATGAGTGTAGGTGGGCTATGAAATAGTAATTACTTTCTCCGATAAGATTTCTTTCTAATTTTTAGTCTCGAGAATAGATCCAGCTTCTGAACGAAAGACATGTATGTCTTTTGACGATACGATATCATAGAATATTCATATGACCTGTAACTCGAGCTGACTGAACTGATTAATCATCCAGATCCCGAATGGTAAGCAAGTATTTATAAATTTGGAAATAAAGAACATCGGTCCTTGGTACTGTCTCCGCTTTTTCCTTCTTCTCTCCCTCGCTCGTTCCCTCTGCCTCAAATAATCGCTGAATGCCAATCCGCTTGCCAATAAGGCACAGTTTATACTCCAGTGCTGATAATGTAGGTTGAACGAAAACGATTGTCACAACGAGCGAGGAGGAATAGGTCAGTTGTGAAAGGTGGGGGCACGACGGAATTAGATTATATATATGTGAGTCGTCGATTGTGGCGAGAAAGGATATCGATTTAAGGGATCATCACAGTGTAACGAATCGAAAAATAGCTGATTTTCGCGTTTTTTTTTCGATCGTAAAAATACGCTAATCGGTCTGATCTTCTTATGTCAAATCAAAACACTCATGAAGAACAGAAAATAAATTTCTAAGCGTTTACTTTATTTTTTTTACATTTTTTTAACGGTTGAAACTGTGTTTGAAAAAAAGGAGTCTTCACGGTGTATACGGTTGTGGCCTAAATATAATCAAACACAAAATTTGTAAAATGATTATTAATCAGTATGAGAGCCGCTATCTTGCTATGGAGGTTTCTTTACATCAAAATTGACGAAATGGCGGTGGTTTGAAAAAAATATCGAATTTAGCCTATTTTGTCCACAGTTTTTCTTCAAAAAAATATGAAGATTAGAAAAAAAGCTTCGATAGCAAGATAAAGAATGGCGTGAAGAATGTGGTGTTAAAATTTGAGACGGATAGCTTAAAAATTCTTCCCTTAAGAGTGTACACCGTTTTGAAAAAACGACATTTTGAGAAAAACGCATCTAAAGTTTTGAGTGCGAAATTTTCATATAAATTGTCTACTCACGTTTATGTGAGTATATGAACAGTATATTTATAAGCGTCTATACTATCGGATAATGCAAATAAAAATATGTTTTGAAAATTTTACACTGTGACGATCCCTTAACAGTGCACTTAACGGGTATACACATATGTTGTTTTTCCCTTAAGTTTGGTATTACTTCCAAATAATACAAAATCCGCCTATTGGAGATTTTTTGCTCAGTGGTCGGTGCGCAAGCCACTTGAACGATCACCCATCCAAGTACTGGCCAGCCTTGACATAGAAGAGCACACCGGTTCTTGTTATTTATATTTTCGACCGAATAACAGACATTTGTCTACTTTCGTAGAAAAGTTCTCTTCGTCCGGTTTTCGTAGGATCAGATTCTACTTTTCCCCTAGATTTAAAAGTCTTTGGTGAGGAAACCTTCGTAGTCTGTGGTGAGGCATTTTTCGAGAGAACCATTCCGAGCAAGCGTTAATGAGATTTTCATGTTCCTTGCCTCACCTCCGGTGCGATCTTCAGCGATAAATCCAATTTCCCCGCGTGCTCCGAGGAAGGAAGTGTGAGGAATGTTTACCCCAGCCTGTATACATGTATCTGTTACCGCGAGCTTCTTTCCATCGGCAATCATGCTCACCTGCACACTTCGCTACAATTACTCTCTTCAACTTCCCTTTCATCCGTATTCCCGAATTTTTCTTTTCCTCTGCCGTTTTTTTTTTGTTCGCAAAGCCGCGGAAAATCCGTAAACACCTAAACATTGCCGATTTTTGAGCAATTTTAGTCCAAGACTAGTGAAATGATTCTAGCTAATCTGATGAGTCATCCCATCCCTCTACATCCTTCCAAGCCGATATGTTCGGTATATCACAAATATTTCTCAAATATTACGATACTTAATGATTTTCGTGCGTCCAAAACTGTATATCCTATCGGGAATTCGTGTCGCCTACCCGATAATAGGTTCCGATAAATCGCGTATTTGATCGAAGATACGGGGAGAGATTTTACGAAAGGACATCGCAGAGGCATCTGGCATCTGGACGCGGTAAAGAAAAAAGGGAGAGGGGAAAAAAGAAATGAAAATGTTTCATCGAGATGGGAAAAGAGCGGGGGGGGGGAGAGGGAGGGAGAGAGAGAGAGAGAGAGAGAGAGAGCAACGAGTCGCGCATTCGAATCGCACACAGACGTCTTTTCATATCGCCGTCCCATATTTTTATCGATTTCGTGTAAATCTAGACGAGCACACGACCCCCCGCGTATCGTACATTGCGAGATGCGATACAGGTAACCACGTGGCTAATATATGTACAGTGAAGAATGGAATACATACACATACATATTTCCGTGCAGCATTTTCTCGTAAAATGAGCGGGCTATCGCTTTTTGTATACTCCAGCAGTCTGTACAATGTATACAGGGTGTTAAGAATGTCGATGCAGCGATTTAAGGGGGTGGTAGGTCACCTCCTTAGGAACATATATAACCTACGTTAAAAGAAATATATATATAAAATTAAAAAAAATTTTATATATATAATAATTTTTTATAATATAATAAATTTTATATAATATATATATTTAAAATTTAATACGTTAAAATAAATATATATAAAATAAATATAATAAATAAATATAACCACCCCCTTAAGGCGCTGCATCGACCTTCTTAACACCCTGTATACGATCCACAGGCTGCTACAGTATACACTTCGAGTTATCATGGTAAGCATGATTTTTGGAAAATTTCCCAAAATTATGTACTCACTCGTTTACCTCTTACGTTAATGCTGTTGTTTAAAAATAGCATTAATATAAGAGGTATTTTTGTTTTTGGACAAGTTTTTAATGATTCAACACGTCGCATTGAGTTGTGTGGATACTGATGATTGTATTGGCGTTTGTCGATTGAATACACATTAAGCTGAGACGCAAATAAGTTTTTAGTTGCCAATTATTGTTTGTTTGAACATTATGAACGAGTTATTATCTAGTTTTGGGAAATTTTCCAAAAATCATATTTACCACGATAACTCGAAATCCTTAGACTTTTGACTAAGGTAACCAAGACTAGATATTCCTTCCTAGCGAGGTAAAGTATCATCCCCTTAAGGCTTTGCATCGACCTTTCTAACACCCTGTACATACATGGCGTATATAGGTGGTACGATTTCCTGGCAGGTTGCACCACGATCCATGCTTTTCTTGCTTTCTTACTAGGCTATAACGTTCAGGGGAAGCGTTATGCCATCAAAACGTGAGAGAACCCTCCCCCGGATGTATTACTCCAACGAGAAACGACGATCGAGAGATCGCGTCTTCTTTTATTCTTGTACGTCATTTTGGAAAGTGGTCGGGTCGCGGTGATTTAACTCGCGCATATATACATATGGATACGTAGGCAGGATATGATAGGGGTAGGTAGATAGAGGGAGGGGGACGTGATGGGGTTGCTCGTCGTGATATTGGGATTCTATCCCGAGGAAAATTTTATTATCGAACGATACAGCGTACTGATACACACACATATATATATATATATATATATATATATATATATATATATATATATATATATATATATATTAATATACATATACATATACATATACATATACATATATATATGTATGTATATATATATATATATATATATATATATATATATATATATATATATATATATATATATACATTCATACATACATTCATACATACAAATACATGTATGCGTGTGTGCTTATATATACATGCTCAAATTTATAACCGTGACATTTGCAGTTTGAACGAAGCGATTTTCATTCAATTCCAATAATAAAGAGGTTTACCCGGCGTTCTAAACAAGGTGAAGACTATAGTTCCAAACACCAGCGATTGAATCAATTTGCATTGCAAATTCATAGGAGATGACGCCCAGACTCATCGAAATGCATAATATGACGGTGCATTAAAATGCCTGTGTATAAAAAAATATAGCCGAAGTGAACGGATGTATGGAAATATTTGAGATCGAGAGATCGGGTTCATACGATCGGAACAGTATATTTCGTGTAGGGATGTGACGATACTTGTTTTAACCGATACGATACCGATACCGATAATTGTATCAACGTATCGGCGATACCGATGCAATTTACAAGAAAACTTGATATAATATAAATTGTTCTTTTTGTACACTAACCAATGACCCAAACATTAAAAAGGCACTTAACTCTTAATAGTCACACTGGGTCCACGGGACCCATACAAATTATTTTGATGCCGTACAACTTTTTTTTCCAATAAAACATAAATTTTTTTATATGCGTTAGCGTTTCATTCTTTCCTTCTAAGTCGCACCTGCGTTGGATGAATTAAATATACTTTTTGAAAAGTCCACGGAAACTACTATGTCTATTTCAAAGTACATTATTTCCAGATTATAAAACCATTTTTTTGGTCAATAATCACAAGAGTTACAGCAATTTTTGTAATTTTTTTTGTATATTTTTTTTGTATATTTAAAATTTAATTTTTGATTTCTAGCCAATATCCTTATATTAAACAAGGTTCAAATTATACCTCACAATTTCTTTCATATCGCTCAATGCATTATTTCATTATTTATAACAATTTAGAAACGCCTGGGTCCGATGGACCCAGTATGACTATAACGTGATTCTAGATAAGTGTGATTACTAAAGGTTAAGTAAGAAGATGAAAATATGAAAAAGTATTTACCTACCTTCCAGGAGCGTAAGGAGTGTCAAAATCGAACAGAAATATAATTATACTCTTTTATTTATTATTAATTTAAAGTTTAGTGCTTGAAGTAATCTAAACTTGAAATTGTACTAATTAAACTTGAAATTGAACTGAACTCTAAAAAGACAGGTTTCTACAGGGTTTTAACATAAGTATCTCTTAGCTGTGACGTAGATAGTCAATACTCAAACTTGACGTTACGGAGGTTTTTGTTATGTTTTCTTTCATTATTGCCCAAAATATGATTTGGGCAATAATGAAAGTGATAAATTGAAAAGACTTTTCGTTGCATTTGAACGTTGCAAACTTCGGATACGGTTCCGAACCGTCCCCTCCCACCGATCGAACTAAACCTTTGCACAAATCTTCCTCTTAATATTTCAAGACAACCCATAAAGGGATTTTTGGCGACTCACAATCATTTTCGACATATCGCATTTTTAAACTTTTTTCAAGTGTAAGGTTACGACCCCCCCTGCCGATCGAGCTGAAAGTTTGCTCAAACCTCCCTTTTAATATTTTAAGACAATCTTTAAAGTGATTTTTGGCGACTCGTAATAGTTTTCGAGATATTGAATTTTTAAGTTTTTTATTCAACGCGCGCCGACTATATCTATATCTCCTACGTCTCCGTTCACATCTATATATGTTATCACGCTCTCCGTTCTGTCCAAACAAACACAAACCCAAACAAGCCCAAACCGGAACTGAAACCCAAAAACTATTGCGCGTCCGCAAAAATCCCTTTAGGGCTCTCTTAAAATATTAATAAGAATGTTTATTTGGGTTTCGTTTGGTTGCAAAATTTCAGCTCGATCGGGGGGGTTGCGGAGAGTTTCGGAACCTTACCCCAATCTTCAGCCCCATAAGATTTTGGGAGAGACGAGTGCGGAAAAAAATATGCTCCATTGGGAATTCTTTTGTAATAATTCTCACGATTTTTTTATGCTGTAGGGTGAAAAAGTCAAGTTCCCGTTTCAGGTGAATTTTTCATCATATAAATGTCTGCGTGATCGTGATGAGATTTGTCCATTTTGGGATATTCAATCGTTTGGAGAGTATTACGTTGGAAATTAAATCTTTGTCGTGTCTAGCTGCGTTTCTCGCTTTTGCGAGAGTTCTACAAACATACATATACAGACACATGTACATACAGAGTATATGAATACGGATTTTAATGTGTGTGTGTGTGTGTGCGCGCGCGCGCGCGTGTGTATGTGTGTGTGTAGGGGTCTATTGTGCTCTCAGTACCGTAACCCGAGACGATCTCGTGTATCACCGCCAGAGCGGAAAGGTGAATCCCCATGAAAGAAGGGAAAAAGGTGAAAGGGGTGTTTTCCGCGTGGCTTTTGTTTCCTCGTCTCTGTTCTGTGCTCACGCCGGATTGTTTTTTTTTCACCCCTTTTTCTCGTACCATGTGCCCCTTGTGTTATATCTATGTATAAATTAAAGTACGGAACACACGCAAGTGCACGCCTATGGGGAACTCCATATAAATTTTGGAAATTCCTCGAGGAGCTCTTTGTGTATAGGCTTCCTGGGTATAAAGAGCAAAGTGAAAAGCAAAGCTGCCAAATTTCATTTTGTCCTAGAAATAGTGTAATTTGGGGACGTATTTTTGAAGCTTCTGATAGACAATTGGTTCAGCTTAGAAGGATTATCTCATACATTGCGTTTAGAGAATTAGTATTCATGTACAGAGGTTTTATGTGTATATGTATATGTATGTGTGTGGATATATATTTAGTGGGCCATGCTGTCACTTTGCAACCCCTTTGTGATGGCGCTACAAACGGGTCGGAACCCTTCAAAGGTCTGGTATAGCCAATGTCTTCGACCTCTCCGCCTACACATAGTCGGTATGTGCATATAAGCAACGTTTATGTATATATTTATGTATGTATGTATATGCGTAAATGGTTCAGAATATTGTTTTGTTTATATATACTCATAAAGATATAGTGGAAAAAATTAAGGGCCGTCCTCAGAATGTTTTTTCCGTACTCTTGATAATTTCTGTCAACTCTTTTCATTCAATTGTGCATTCATTCATAATGCATTCATGTTCGTAATGACGATCATCGATCATTAAAAAAAATATTATAAGAGTCGTCCTTGGAATGTTCGTTCCATATTTTTATTTAATTATTTCAACTTTTTAATTTATAATTAACCTACATTTATAAAGATATTTATGAAATTGATTAAGGTATTTTAACCATTTTAAATTTATTCAATAAAGGTTATTAAAATGACCATCTTGTGCTCAAAATAAAAAAATAATTCATATATGTTCATAATGACGATCATCGATCCTTTAAAAAAAAATATTGTAAGAGTTGTCCTTGGAGTGTTCGTTCCATATTTAAATTTAATTATTTCAACTTTTTAATTTATAATTAACTGAAATTTATAAAGTTATCT
>OZ023314.1:34053283-34073953 GCA_964007375.1 Ophion obscuratus
GACTTGACATTTTAACACAATATTCTTGATATATTATGCATTCATTTAAAAAATTTAAAAAAAAATGAAAAAAAAATTCAAATACTTTACCCCGCTCTTAAAGGAAAGATATCTTCGCCGTTTTTGAGTCTTAGCTTACCTTTTGTTACTACTTTTGGCTGTTACATAGTATTTTATTTTTATTAATCTTTAACAATGGCGGAGGTATGGCACGGTCTCTTAAACTGCATTTTCAAAACTGGCTTGACGTTTAGCTAAAAAACTAATCGACCGATTCTGATAAAATTTGGTATAAATCTTTCTAATCTTATGTCTAAAACATGCCACTGAACGTTTTTGACAATGAAAAAAAGGACTTTTTAATTGCGAAATGTAGCCATTCTTTTCGGAAAACCCAATCTTTTTGTTTCAAAGCCCATCGTCTGACAGATTTTCAACATTTCTCACTATTTCTTGGTTCATATTCTGCGTATGAGTGTTAAGAAAAGAAAAATCTTCGTTGGTTGGTCACGTCGTCCGACAATATCCACCGCAACCCGTTTAGGAGACCGTATCATACCTTCGCCATTATAAAAAAAATAGCAAATAAAAATTCCATGTAACAGCCAAAAGTAGCAATAAAACATACCCTAACAAGAACCAGTTTGGTGTCCTCCTCCGATTTTGTTGAAACTTTTTTATGTGGAAGAGTATCAAAAACTAAAAGACACGTATTTTTTTTTAATCGTGCGGAAAAACGGGTTTTAGCAGTGAAACGCACCCTCAAAAATGGGGATGTTTTTCGTTTTTCGTCGATGACGTTTCGACGGTACGACATATTAAAAAATTCAAATTGCAACAATGTTTGTTTTTTGTGTATTATACATTGGAGATGAGAACGATAACGTTATTGACGAAAAACACCCCTATTTTCGAGGGTGCGTTTCACCCCTTAAAAATGCTGTTCCGCCGATAAAAAAAAATACGTGTCTCTTAGTTTTTGATACCCTTCCACATAAAAAAGTTCCAACAAAATCGGAGAAGGACACCAAAGTGATGTTTCTTGTACGTCTCAAAATGGTGAAAAAACCTTTTCGTAAAAAAGAAAGTAATGAAAATCAGCATTTTTTCTTCGCCTAACGCTATCTACGCCCTCAATCCTCCGCAAGCTTTTCGCATTTTCCCCTCGCGAGTAATTGCGCGAACGTATTTATTTTCCTCGCTCTCGAGGTAAGAATTCGAATTTGATCGAGGGAAGGAAGAATTGGATCAGTCGTAACGCACAAATAAAATTTGACGAGTTCCCGAAGATTTTAACCTTTCGAAAAAAGAAAAAGGGTGTAAGGTCGTTTTCTTTTGCAGCAAGTGGCAAGGGTGAGTGTTGGTTGTAGGGGCGGAGGCTTTTCTCGACGCCACCCTCTTTTTGGGCCCTCGGAAATCGCAAGAGACGAGGTACTCTTTCTCATTATTTTTTAGCCACCATGGAAGAGGGTGGTGGGGCGGGGGTGGTTTGGTGGTTGTTTCGCGTAACCTCGTCGAGATAAGAGTGAGCGATCCTCGGCGCTCACTCTTACCACGAGAGTGGATGACAGCAAAGTATAGAAATAATAAAAATAATTTGAAAAAAGTAAAAGAAATACCGTTACTTTTCGTATACTTTACAAACGTTTTTTATACATTTTGTTTTTTATTTTATTTTTTTACGACCTCGGCAAAAAGCATTGGCTGCATTGGGAGAGGAAAGAGAATGTTCCGACAAAGCTCGCGTATCCTGTAACCGACAGGACGAGAATTGGCAGAATAAAGGAAGAAAAAAAAGGGAGACTCGTGAGAGAAGGACGAAGCTGGAGGCCGCAGCGGTCCTTTCGGCTGGACCGACCAAACACCCACGAAACGCCGAGGGACGAGCGGGGACGAGCGGGGAAGGACCTCTTTGAAAATATAAAAGGAAACTGCTGGGTCATGCTCCGGCGGGTAAAAATGCGCGCGCGCCCGCTCGTCTCAGCACGCCCATCCACTCGAGACTGATTTATTGCGGATTCTTTCATTAAGGGAAGCCTAATGTGCAGGTGGTCCCCTATGCGTGTTGCGTAAAAACGCCACTTTTGCGGCACGTTGGGTGACCACCGGCGAGATGTCGCTTTATTGTTGTACATTTCAAACGTACTTACACATCGGATCGAGTGGCATTCCTACACTGAGAAAAAAGATTTATTAAGGACAAAGAAGTTTGTCTCCCGGCGAATAAGTTTTCTTATTCGTATGTCGGCCTACTACGGTTGTATTGACAGCTAAGACAATTTTTTATTTAAGTTTGTGTTTAAGATTTACTAAGAATTTTTCTTAACATCTAATAGGATTCTTCATAATCCCCCAGCTGGTTTTTTTTTGTTTCGAGGAATTGTGTCATTTCGACCGTCATTATTTTCTCACTTGAACGTTTTTTTTCTCACTTTATATTCTTACTTACACTTAAATAATTCCTCACTTTCGAGTTTCTCACTTGCGAAACGCCACACTGACACTTGTGCCAAAAGCATTGGCATAGGAAGAAGCACACGGCAAGCGTATGCGTGAGCTACATCTGACGAGCGGCCTGCTGTCGGGCCCGTCGCGTTGAGAGGCAAAGTGCGCATGCGCGCATTAGTATCATAGGTCGTGTTCGTTGGGTCTCATAATTTTGATACGAACAAGTGCGCATGCGCATAATGATGCGCAACGCGCAACTGCGCAATGAAACGAGTCATTCGTTTTGCGCATGACTCGCTTCATTGCGCAGTTGCGCGTTGCGCATCATTATGCGCATGCGCACTTGCTCGTATCAAAATGATGAGACCCAACGAACACGACTGCAGTCGCGAAATAAGAGGTTTTCGTGATTGGAAAGTAGTATTTCTTTGATTTGAGGAAATATTTATTTAATGTTTCTATTTTAAATATGGCTTTTAATTGATGTGAAAAATCGGCACGTAAAAAAACATATTTCGTGACGCCGAATAAATGCTGTAGTTACAATCGCATAAAAACTGTCTCCGTACGAGTAAACATTTATTAATTTATAATAAATTATGTTCCCATGTGCCAATTCAATAGAACATGATAAATCTTTTTTCCGAGTGTACTGAAGTCGTATATTTGGTTGCCTGCATCAGTCAAAATGTGAATATTCTAGCTGGATAAAAATTTGCACGGTAAAGAAATTATTGGATTTTTTTTCACAAACTGATAAGTATCAAAATTCACGCCAATAAATTGAGAACTAGACAATAGGTTTTTCTGGATAAAATAAGCTTTTCATGAAATAAAGCATATTTTCGTAATCCCTTAAGGATGGCGATAAAGTTTGCAAGGTTGGAATGCAACGAAGGTGCTCTTTGATTTTTTTCGTTTTATAATTTTGATTATAATCAGTAATTTGTATCCGTTAAGGTCGGGGATTTCTCAAATGAGAATAGAAATAAACCGCTTCGGTAATTTTTGTGACCTAAATCGGCAAAAATGATGAGCAACGGAAGAAAAATTGAATTGCCTTGCCTTCCAACGATGCAAACTTCAACATCACCTTTAAGGTAGGTTCGTCGACGCTATTTTTTGGCAATAAACATTGTACATTACAAATAGTCAATTACAAATAGTGTGAGAATATTTGCGGCAGTGGATTTGCAAATGCACACCGCGTTGCAAACATTCCGATCGAATAAAAGTTCACAACGCCAAAACAACAAAATTTCAGGCTTTTTTCCTTTCCGAAAAACATTAGTTTTTCACGAAATAAATCATGTTTCGTTGCTCCCATAAGTTAGGCTGGACGTTATTTTTCGGCAATAAATATTGTAGTCAGTCACAGGCAATGTGAAAACATGTGCGGAGGGGGGTGAGGAGCGGAGATTTTAGCGTTTCACTGTTGCGGCCTGGTACAACGGTCCGCCGTTGGCGAGTCACCTTTTTGCGGCATACGCATCTGCATACTGTGTGTCAGAAGAGCAAGCGAAACGTACGAAAAACGACGAACGCATGTGTACAAGCGTTATCACAAGGGATGAGGATGATGCGGGACAGTAGCGTCGAAATTTGGCGGAGGTCGTGGGAAAATCCACCAAACTGCGAGAAACTCGTGTCCACTTTGGTTCATTGCTTTGGTTCATGTTTTGCCTACCTTGCACAGTTCTGTTTATAAGCTTTTATAGCAAAAATACCAGCAGCCAAATTTCAGTAAAGACTAGGTATAATAAGCCTATTGGGTGGTTGCATATGAAACCGCCCGCTGGCAATAGATGGCATTAGTTACTCTATTTTCTCGAATTAAAAGTTGAGAAAGCAGACGATGATAGGTACATAGAGTCCTGCTAAAACGCCAAGGGTGACATCTATGCGGTTCGTGATTCGTTCATTGCATTGGTTCATTTTTTCTCTATCTTGCACACTTCTGTTTATCAGCTTTAATACCAAAGATACCAGGACCCAAATTTCAGTCGAGATTAGGTACAATAAGCCTATTGGGTGGTTGCATATGAAGCCGTCCGCTGGCAATAGATGGCGTTGGGTAAACTATGTTCTCGAGTGAAAAGTTGGCAATCCAAACGACGATAGGTCCATAGAATTCTGCTAAAACGCCAATGGTGTTTGTGCACATTTGTGCTACGCACCAACATAATCGATTTTAACAGTCTTTACAATGGCAAGTTTCGTTCCAACTAAATCTCATTTCTGGAAAACTATGCTCGATTATTTCCTGGCAAAGAAATCAGCCGCGGAAACATACCTTCCGTCAGAGCAAGTACATGCCGAACATGCTCCATCGAGTACAATGTGCAAAGATTGCTTTCTCGCCGCCTCCAAAGTCGTGATTTCTCTGTAGACAACAAGGAGCGCGGAAAACCACCCCAATGATGGGTGTTGAGTATTACCAGCTGCTAAAAACGCCGGAAACCATAACTGGGGATGGTAATCGACTGCGACTGATGCGTTTGAAGCGAGTTCTGCACGAGAGGAGGCTTTTGCAGATTTTGCAGGACGACAACCTGTATGTTGCTCAACCGATTGAGAAGTACTTGGAAAGAGTGAACTGGGAAATCCTACCCAACCCGCCATGTTCCCCAGGCATCGCTCCCTCCGATCACCATTCGTTCCAGTCGATTCACTCAACGCTTACGGCTCAGCACTTCACCTCGTACGAAGAATTCGAAAAATAACCAGATGACTGGATTGTCTCCAAAGAACCCGAAGTCTTCCTGCATGGAATCGAATCATTGGCGTAAAAGGCCCAAGTTGTCCATTTCGATGGGCAATACTTTGAATAAACCAGTTAGTCGATTTCCTCCCGGATCACTATATTTTCTTGCCCTCGAGAATGGACTGTTTCATACGCAACCACCCAATGCTTACTATCGTTTTTTGAGCATTTCACGTGGCTCGTGCGAATGTGCAGCTGCGGCGTGCCAGCTAACAACGAGTGCTCGCGAATGAGCGCCGAGTAACGTATACTCTTGCGAGAGGTCCCCTCTTTTGAATTCTGATGCGCGGTCTCAGCCTCACGAGGTGAAAAAGAAATGCAGCTCGTGGCCGGACAATGCGGCACGTGGGCCTGGGGGAAGGAGCGAAGGAATATTGACAATGACGAAGCGAGTCGACAATAAAAGTATATCGCGGACGAATTATACGCGAGATAAAAAAAATCTTTCCTCTCTTCCGGGACCATTGTCGAAAGCGGTCTAATTTACTCATTTATTGTTCCCTAAAATAGCAATTAATTTTAAATACGCAATTATCGTTGGCCAAACTCACAAAAGTCCGGACGAATGCCCATCAAGGAGGAAACAAAAAAAATCGCTCGTAAATGATCCCTAAAAAATTGTCGAAAAAGATACGAAGAAGAATCGTCCGGGATAAATCACCATGCAATTAGCTATAATTGTTCACTGTCATAGACAAAGTCAACAAATATCCAGATCAAGTTTTCCCGCGAAGTAAGATAATGGCCGTCAATTTGTTCCCCACAAATCCCATCATTATCATTCGCATTGTTATTGTTATTATTATTATTAATTGGAGGATGATTTGAGAAGTTGTTATCTATCGGGGAGCAGCGCTGAGCGAAGAGTACGCGAGATGGCAGCGCGTTCTACGGAGACTGCAAAACTTGTGCAGGTTGGAGGGTTCATTGGTCTGTGAAAAAGAGGATTTTGTAGAGTCGAGAGAAACGATGAACATTGGTTTACATATATATATATATATATATATCTATATATATATAGACAGGAAGTCGAATGAGAAACGTTAGAGAGAGAGGGAGAGAGAGCGAGAGGGATGCTTTCATGCAAATTATTAATGTCTCTTTCGAAGTAAATTTTCGTGATTCCCTGCGGGTAGTTATAGTCCTCGTTACTGGAGCACTACCACCCTCAATGCCAAGGATCCTGCATGAATATTTCTCGACAGATTTAATTCTTTCCCGGGGATTTGTGAGCGAACAAGGCTACATACTCGAGCAGCTTAGAAGGGGCGTTTTAAAAATACAAAATTAATAATTCCCTAATGGTGATATTTCAGGCAGAAGGTACATAACTAGACCTACAAACGGTACTGGGCCAGTACTTGGCTGGGTGACCGTTCAGCCGAACACTAACCAAGCGGCGGACACATTTACCAGTTTCCAACCCAAACAAAACCCAAATAATTGGAACTCAGTAAAAGAATAGCCGCCTTGGTGGAGGTTTTTCACAGTTGCCCTGTGCCCTCGTGTCCATGCGATACAGCAGGGTGGAGGAGCGGCTGCGGACTGCGCTCTGGAGGGGTTTCTCACTAGAACTCGATTTTCCCAAAGATCGATTTCGGAATTTGTCGTAAAAAAAATTACTTTGACTTTGATAGCTAGCTTGTCGTGAATTGCTCGAAGCTCAATAAGAATTGCTCTCACAATTGTACACAGAGAAAAAAACCAATTGAATCAAAAAAATATATTGGTTGATTCAAATAAATGTCCGATCGCGGAGTGCCACCGATATATGAGATTGTTACAATACTATAAAACAATGGAAAATGTGATTGATCCAAATAACATATTATTTTATATTTCTCTGAATATCTACATTATTTTTCAAATAAAATTATATTCTATTAAAATTGTATTCTATTGAAATCATTCTATATACAATCCGTACATGTATGGATGAAATAATTAAGCAGTTGCTACAACATTTTTTATTTCGTACAAAAATATAATCAATAGAATGAATTATTTCTTTACTACATCGAAACGAATATGCCATGAGTGGTAAGTTTTTAAATTTGTTTAAAATCTTAAATAAAAAGTGAGCGTTAGGATGATCACTCACGATAATGGTGGGGAGAATATCAAATATCCAACGGAATATCCATGGAGAGAATATCAGATGTTCAACTGATAAGAACAGATGCACTTTGATCTTAGCCACAGGCCAAGAAGCGATACTCTTTAGAGTTTCTCCGGCATTTAAGTAGATTTTCGGTTCGCGCTACGCTTACGAGAAACGAGCGCGCGTGCGGTCCCTAGCGGTTGCTCCGAGAACTACGGGTTTCCTCACATCTATAATTGCGGTGGCGCTGGGCCATGATTTGATTAACCAAGTCAGAAATTTGCTTAATATTTTTCAATCAAAATAAAATATTAATATTTTAACGAATAATGTACGTGAAAATCTATATCGGATATGGTGAAAAAAAATTAAATAACATATACGCTCAATAGAAATTTTATCTGAATCAAACGAGCGAAATTCAATTTCTCTTGTGTACTGGAATCAACAATATTCATGTTATGAATTGAAACGCTTTTTTTTTGTTCGTTGCAGAAAATGCATTCAAAACTATATAATTTGTTCGCGATATTTTTTTAGATAATTTCAATAATATATTGTTCTCGGCTAACAATATATCTTTTAAATGAAAAAAAAAAAAACTTTCAATTTTATCATGTTAGTAAAGTCAATAGCGTTTTATCTGGACTAATAAATCAGATTATTAACACCAACAACTTTACAATTGTAGCAACAAAATTTCATTCTATAACATCAATGATATTGGATCACTGATTTTTTTTTCACTTTTCCGCATTCGGAATGACATTCCATGGTGTTCCAATCCAATTGAATGACGATGATGTCTCTATTGATAACGGTAATGGATAAGTGCGGCAAAAAAAATCGGAGAGTACCGCTGTGGGGAATACCTAGTGAAACGATATAAAGCGCGTTACAAATCGAATATAGCGCGACTGGGGAAGAGGCAGAGTGCGAGGAAAGCGTGGATGGCGTCCAACTGGCTGGCTGGATCCGGACCAGGGCGACAACGGGATCCGAAGTCGAGCTTTAACGGCTCTCTCTCTCTCTCTCTCGCTCTCGCTCTTTCTCTCTCTCACCAGTGTTTTTACGGATCCCTGGGACATTCTATCTCGTTGTGTGTCTCTCTTGTACCAGTCTTGTGGCGCGGAGCCCCTCGACGACTCCAGTCTCGGGGTCGTTACACCAGCGACAAGAGCCCTCGGGATGCTTCGAAAAATGTATTCCCGAATATAAGCGCGTAAGAGAAATGGACTAAAACGAAACAAGATTAACTGACGCGAATGGTTCACTCATTTTTATAGCCGGGGACAAAAGCTTCGAGCCGAAAATTCAAAGAATGTACATTTAACTATTTTATTCCTCGACGAAATTCCTTTTTTCCGATACTCTTGGCTCTTTGTCTCGTGTATCGTCATTTTACGATGAGGCATCGTGTCAAGCCGCGTTGGCCTGGGCCAATACTCGGACGTGTGAGTGTTCAGCCTGGCTGGCACTCTGATTAACGAATGGGAGGGACGACTAATTTTTCGATTTTTCAACCTATCTGTCTGGTTACAATCATATTACACCTAACTCGTGATCGGGAAACAGGAATTTTTGTGAATTTTTTCTGGGATTCCGTGTGGGGGTTTTCAATTTCATTTCCCTTTTACATTATAGAGTATAGTCTTAAGGCCGGAGACTGAATAAGAAAGACGAAAAATCGTTTTTTTTTTGTTGCTTTAAGGGGTTAGGCCGCTCTAGAGGCCAAAAAATAGGCTTTTTGGGAGATTTTTTCAGAAAAACTACAAAATAAATCGAGATTACAAAATAGGGTGTTTATGATACATATCAGTGACTGTATAGAATCATTTTTTTGAAGCGATTAATTTCAAAATGGCGACTGTGTAGCGTTTATCTCAAAACTGCATTTTTTAAGTTGGCCGGAAACATAACTCAGACAATTTTCAACCGATTCACTTGAAATGTTGAATATATCTTGAAAAATACATTGACTATGGAAGTACGTAGGATTTTTTTTATATTGCATACTTCATTTGTTATTAACAATTATCTGTCGAAATTTTTCACTATCCAAAAATTTGCCTAAAAAATCGTCAGATAATTGTTTAACAAATGAACTATGCAATATAAAAAACAATCCTACGTACCTCCATAGGCAATGTATTTTTCAAGATATATTCAACATTTCAAGTGAATAGGTTGAAAATTGTATGAGTTATGTTTCCGGCCAACTTAAAAAATGCAGTTTTGAGATAAACGCTGCACAGCCGGCATTTTGAAATTAATCGCTTTAAAAAAATTATTTTGTAGTTCTTCTGAAGAAAAAATCCCCAAAAAGCCTATTTTTTCGGCCTCTAGAGTGGCCCAAGGCCTTAATCGATAAATAAACTATCGAAGAATATATTTACTGTCACAGAGGCCAATTTTGAATATTTTCGAAGATACAAGGCCAAAAGCAGAGCAGCGATTAAGATTTGATATCGATATTTCCTCCTATTGAAAACTTTGGAGCGCGTTTTCTCCAGATTTCATTTTCACGATTTTTCCAAATTGGCGGGCGTGATGGCGAAAAAACTAAACGACCTATTGTATCAAACCAACGTTTATTTTCTTCAGTATGAACATCTCTTCACAGTGAATAAAAAAAGTCGATGAAAAATTCTTTTTAAATCATTTTTATAGCACGTTAGAGTGTTTTTTTTTAACATTTTTTCTTCAAACCTGGGAAAAGTTTTAATTTCACGATTTTTTCAGCTTTTTCTTAATTCACCTAGAAGAAAAATATATGACAATTAAATATTTTATTGGTTTATTTGGTTCAGTCGAAAATTTCGAGCTGCATCTTCCCCGCTGATTGGGGACTGCAGTGGCAAGACGCACTAGGAATAGGCTGATGAATCTGCAGTCATTTATTATTTCATGTTGACATTTTTTCTAAATATATTTCAAATATACATGAAAAGATACCTCCATGTATAGTGGGCGCACTTGTTTTTTACCTTCTTAAAAAAAAATTCCCGAAAAAACGCTTTTTGGACCTTCCAATTCAGGCTCCGGCCTCACGTAGCTTATACAATTTTTGTATTGAAAAATATTTATAAATGTTATGGATAAAATGGCTTGTGCAGACCACTGTCTGAAAAACTTCCTTCGCGTCGACTACTGCTGCTTGGAAACGAATCATCCGAATTAAAACAATCAAACGCATTTAGTTTTGGCATGTAATGATCTAGTGCTTGGGCGACGGACTCGCCAAAATATTAATTTTTGAAAAAAAATGATCGTAGTCCAAATTGATAATATCGATTTTCGGTGAAAACCGCTCTACTTTCGTTGTTAAGAAAAACCATACACCGACAAAAAAATTCTTCGTTCAAGCACTGCTTTTTGATATGTAAAGAAAGCTTGTAAAATTTGAAGTTGATCGGTGAAGTGATTCTTGACATATCGTGGGCACCCATTTTGGAAAAGTCATTTTGAGAAAAACACGTTTAAAGTTCGCCGGTTTGCGGAACCTGTGTATAAACGCCGATAACTCCCTCAATTTTGAACAAATCGACTTGTAATTTTCAGAGAATATTTTTGAACTGTTATATTTTGAGAATCCGTCGAACTCAAAAATCGTTATTTAAAAAAATGTCAAGTAGGTGTAAGCTCAAAAATCCCAATCCGAAGTAATGCTAAATTGTGACAAATGGCTTAACAGTTTCCGACGTATTTTGAACGAGATTGTACACCCTCGAAAGCCGGTGCAGCGAGCAGCGCAGAAATTAATATTAATTATCTTTGTGATAGCTATCTCTACTATATGACACGCGCACATACGTTTCTCGATTTTCATTATGCAACGACATATGACTACGACGCATACAGTCATGCACTTCGGAAAGCCAGAATTATAGGAATTGTCGAAGAGTGGATAGAACAGTATACGGAGCATCTCTCTCTCTCTCTCTCTCTCTCTCTCTCTCTCTCTCTCTCTCTCTCCCGCTCTCTCGCTCCCTTACATAAGGTACCGATCGGGTTGACGTCCGGTATGCATTTTCTTGCGCTACGCCACCAAAGTTCACTGCGAATTCCCGAGCTACACGGCTATCATGAATACATGTGCCTAAACTATACATTTGATGCCGTTAATATCGACTCCGAAGCCCGATGAATTTATCGGAATTTCTTGGAGTTCGACTTTCGTCGATGTTGTAATAGTTCATGAGCCGTCTTGAGTTTCGTTAAAAAAAAATGTATAGGGCAATGACGCGATCGTGATGGTAAAGCAATTCGATGGTTTCGTATAGGGCAGAGATGAAAAGTATGAAGGAATAAGAGAAAAGGATAGCGAAAGAGAGAGAGAGAGAGAGAGAGGGGTGGGGGGGAAGTGTATGTATCGGAATTATTCTTCGCGCAAAGGATTTTCTCTGTCTTCGATCGACGACCATTAGAAAAAAATAGTGTGATGAATAAATAAGTTGCGTAAAAAAACAGTCCATTCACGTCGATTATCATATACTATACGTTTTTACGGAGTAATCTCGTCTGAACTACGTTTTTCTTGCCACCTGGATTTCTCGATTCGATATATATGATAGTTCATACTGGGGCCACATGCGGCGACGGTCATGATATTTTTTTAGCACAGCTGAAAGTGTAACAGACTTGCACGGAAATGTACATTTTAGTGAGATTAAGAATATAGGTAGGTCTTGTGTGCATAATATCAAGAATTAAAACGATTAGTTAGTCAATAATTGTTAGAAGAGAGTGAATAATTCAAATCTGTGTGAGAAAGTTATATACACCGGAAGATAAAAGCCACCTTTGCGTCTCCGCGCCCTCCCTCGCCATCCCTTGCCTTCCCGCGTGCTTCCTTACCTTCCCTCGCCCTCCCGCGCCTTCCTTCGTGCTCTCTCGCCTTCTCGCGTGCTCCCTCGCCTTCCCTCGTGCTTCCTCGCCTTCCCTCGTGCTCCCTCGCCGACCCGCGCCTTCTTTCGCCCTCCCTCGCGGTCCCTTGCCGCCCCTTGCGTACCCCCGTGATCTCTCGTCCTCTCTCGTCTTCCTATGTCTTTCGTAACCCCTCCGCCCTGTCCTTCGCCTTCTATTTCGTCGCCTGCCCTCGGCCTCCCTTGCTGTCCCGCGCGATCCCTCGTCCTTCCTCGCCTTCCCTCGCTCCCTTGCTGTACCTCGTCCTCTCTCGCTCCCCCTCGCCTTTGCCCGTCCTTCCTCGGTGGCCTTCGTCCTTCCTCGCCTTCCCTCGCTGTGCCTCGTCCTCCCTTGCTGTGCCTCCCCCTCCCTCGTCCATTCTCACCTTTCCTCACCCTTCCTCTTTCATTCGCGTAGGCGCTGAGTGAAAACCGGAATTTGTAGATTGCATCGCAGGGGCTGCCCATATTTGTGTTCGATATTGAAAAGAAGTAGAGCGGTTCAATTCGCAGTGTTCTATACGTAGAGTAGTTTGCCGAATTGTGGTTCAGCAATTGGAACTCCCCTTTCCTATTTCATTCACCCTCTCTGTCCCTCGCCCTCTCTGTCACCCGTTTCCCCGGACCATATTGTTCGACGTTACGTGTATCCAGAAGAGCGTTGGACAAATACACGGTGTGTTTATCGAACACAAATTCCCAACGTCGATATAAATGAAGCTGAAGCGAATTATTTTCGCTCTGCTGTGCAGACGAGAGCTCGATCGGTCGCGCGACCTCCGAGGGTGGAGGGCTAGTACACCACCCTTGGATGCGCGTGGCCAGGCTCGTAAAACGACCGGTAAAACCGGCGGTTATTTACTCGATATAACCGGCTGAGCTCGCGGGAAGGACCGGCGAGAAAGAGAGAGTGAGGGAGGGTGAAAGAGACAGAAGGGCGAGGGGGAGGAAAGAGAGATGCGGAGGGAAGAATGAAGAAAGAGAGAAAAATAGGATGGACCCTTTCGGAAGCCGGTACACCGAGCTCGCAATGATTCATGTCGGACGCCATATTGGGCTGCACACAGCCACTTGTACCAATGAAGTCATCCGTACATGATCCTCTGGAAAACTTGTTCCTGTGTTCACCCCGGGGCTCTTTAATATTGACCGTACATTCTCTTTATACATCTTCCGTTCTCTGGTTCCGCGAGACTTCCGGATATTCGCGCGCACGGTTCCCGCGGTCTTCGACCAATCCTTAAGGGGCTACGTCTACCTAGGTACATGAAAATATTGCATTTTCCAAAAATATTTCAATTTTTTAGCTATATGCCCTGTATTTAATATTTAATCTAAAATAATATATAATCTTAAAATATTTAAGATTATATATTATTATAACTTATAATAATATTTATATTATAATTAATATATTATATAAATTATATATAAATTATATATTATATAAATAAAAATATAAATATTATATATATTATATAATAATAATTATATTATTATTACTTATAATAATATATAATCTTAAAATATTTAAGATTGTATATTTTTATATCTTATAACCCTAAAAATATTTAATCTTTTAGCTATATTCCCTGAAAATTTTACTGAAATTTTCATAAAATTAAATGAGCTACAGCTTATAACAGTCGGTCCCTTGGGCGGTAGCAGCACCATACGTCAAACGCGTTTTTCTCGAAACACCGTTTGGTTTTTCGATTTCAGATAGACCGTTTAAGGTGGAGAGTGTCCACCGCCAAACGCGATGAAAAAAAATGTTATCATCTGCCGGCGGCCATTTTTTTGTTATTTTTCTGTATTATTTGGTGATTATTTTGAATGGCTCTCTATATATCTACCATTGTGTTGAAAAAGGGCTTCTTTTTCTCGCACCCTTTACCCAGATTTTTTTTTGCAGAATTTGGCCATATTTTGTCACGCCTCTATGTGGACATAGTCCCTTAAAGATTCCAAGTCTAAATCGCTACTTCTCATATTTTTATCCGATCGAAAACTACTTTTTCAGAATGTATCCTCCACTCGGTGGTTATTTTTTCGCTGATTTCCAGTGGTGTCATGATTGGATGTTCCGTACAACTTGCTATCGCTCAATAATCAGCCCCCAAGCCAGTGCACGGCCAAGCGGTCACCCATCTAACTGTCGACCCGGGCCAACGCTGCTTGGCCATCGCTTCATTTTTTGACCATCTTATCGATCTTCATAAAAGATGCGCGGCGTAATAGTGAAAATAAAATTCATATGAATATTCAAGTGAATGCTTTTCGTAAAAAAAAATTGTGGCTTTTCGACATTTTCCTCTTAAGTGTCAATCGCCGGATCTCGTAATAATTTTGGATTAAAATGATGGCCACTATTCAACGAATATTCCTTCAGCGGACATCCACTGTGACGTCGTTTCTGAAAAAAAGACCTTTCGATATCCTCTCTATCGATCGATTCCCTACAATTTACTATTTTTTCAGCTACCTTAATGTAGTCATTCGTCGTTAAACTCTTATACAACTTGCGATCTTTTTGAACGCGTGGAAATGAATTCGGTCTGGAGGTTTCGAGTTTAACGGGGATAATACGATTTATGGATGCTCTATACGCGGATAAAACTGTATACGTGTAAGCGTGAAATTAGTCATTAAATATTTGAAGCCCCGTAAAATCTGACACATTCCCATGCACATGAGAATTACCGCTCTGTGACGACACGACACTTTTTATCCTCGAGTATATTGCGATTATATTTTACGCTCGTTTCGTCGTGTATACATTAAATTAAATATAGAAATTATTTTCAAGCAGGAAATGAGCATGTGAGCGATAAAGTAAATCGAGTCCGTGTTTGCGATGTCATCGCCGAAAATAATTAGCAATCGTCGTCTCGCGATAAAATGGCAACATAAATGTAAATAATTTTGGAAAATTTTGTTCATTGCTTTGAATAAACTGGAGATTATAATAAAATATACGTACACATAACAGTTCGTGGACGTAACAAATAACAAAAAGAAGGTAAGAAAGATACAAACAAATCGAATCTTCTCGCTGTAGGACAATTAGGGTAAGTGGTATAGGAGTACGCACCTGAGCTTCAAATCGGTGAAAAAAAAAACAAACAAATACATTTTACGAATCAGTTTTCGTTTGAATTGAAAGAATATCTAGTATTATAATAAAATTATGGGCGACAAATGGGAATCTTAATTTTTAAAAAATAACAAACTACAAACTACAAAACGGGATTTGCGAACTCTTAGTCATACGGATGTTTAAGAATACGCACGGGGGTCGATAAGAGTACGCAACATCAATCGACACATATATCGCAAATATAGTTGCCCACATTTGTATGAGCGGTGCATTTCTCATGCCACCAAGCTTTACACTTCAAACACTTGATCCAGCCCTTAAATATTGGTTATTCGTATACTTCTTTGTATACTTGTAAAAATATATATATACCATATATATAAAATATTTTCCATATATATATATATATATATATATATATATATATATATATATATATATATATATATATATATATATATATATATATATATATATATATATATATATATATGAGGCATTCCACGCCATTTCACGTAGTCTGTGACCTCGACTATTTTTAGTTTTCCTGATTTTTGTTTGTAAAATTGTACCCCATGAAAGGAATATCCACACGAATTTGTAGATTTCTTTCTTTTTTCTTTCAGGAGTTATAATTTTCCAAAAAATGTCGATTTCGGAAGTTTTCGAAATGTTTAAACGCTGGTAAGTCTTGAACTAATTGAGATGTCGACAATGTCACTATATCATTTTTTTTCATTTTGAAGCATTCTTTCGTTAAAAATATAAAAAAATAACCAATTGTCAATGTTAACGTTTTTTTGCTTTTAAAATGAAAAGTATGCTAAAGCTGTTTGCTTATTTTTATTTGTTTAAAAAAATTCTCTAAATTAGAGTGATCCATTCTATGATTTTTAAGATTAGTCTCATTGTGAGGTTGGGTCTTTTGGGTTGTTATTTTTTTTTAAAATTAATCATATCTTCTTAGAAGACTTTTATCTTTTTGATCTTCAATAATGCTATTAATGATTTTATCATTTCCAATTCGGCTTCGTGAGGCCTGAAACGGTTTGTTTTCAATTTGTGGTAAATGTACACGAAAGAAATGATTTTTTATGCAAAATAATTTAAACAAAATACATAAAGGCAATCATCTTGAAAAAAACAGTTTTCACTTTGGAAGCAAAAAAAACGTTGACCTTGATAATTGATAATTTTTTCATACTTATTAACGAATGTAGGCTTCAAAATGAAAAAAATATAGTGACATTTGTGGTTATCTCAATTAGTTCAGGAGTCATCAGCGTTTAAACGTATCCAAAACTTTCGAAATTGAATTTTTTTGGAAGATTATAACTCCTAAAAGGGAAGAGATAAAAATCTGAAAATTAGTGTGGGTATTCCATTCCGGAGTACAGTCTTACGAAAACATCCGGAAAACCAAAAATGGTCGGGGTCACGGGCTAGGTGAAATGACGTGGAATGTCCCATATATATAAAATATATACTATATATATAAAAAATATATAAAAATTTGTAAATAGATACTTTTTGTATACTTTAAATATTTGTAAATTTTTTTTTAACAACAGTCGTATAAGAGTTCGCGCGTACTCCTACACACCTAAGCACTACGTACTCTTATACCACCTGCACATTTTGAATAAACATGACTGTTACTACCATTTATTGATGAGATTCCAAATTATTTTAAGGGGTTAGCCCCACTTGCGATTTTGAAAAAATCGATTTTTTTTATTGCATTTTTTTGAAGTATAAGTATCTGAGAATATGTCCTGAAAATTTCAAGTCGATCCGAACAAAATTGACTGAGATATGAGGTTGAAAGAGAAGAATCCGTTGTGTAAACGACCGGAAATTGAAACTTTAAACGCGTTTTTCTCAAAATGGCATTTCTGAAGTCGGTGACCAAGATTACTCGAACACTAATGAACCGATCTTCTTGAAATTTTGCAGGCTTATTTAATACATAAAAATGTAGTCTTTAATCGTTCGATTTTTTTTTTTCGAAAAAAATGGCCGTTTTATAGCCAAAAAACGGCCGTTTTTTTTTCGTTAAAATCGAACCATTAACTTTGACTGTCCGCCATTTTGTGAAAAATGAATATTTTTTAAAATCCTTCGATTAAAGACTAGTTTATACTCATATTTGACTAAATCCATCCGCATTTTTTTTTCAGATGATCCACTTCGCCGCAATGTTGGTCACCGCAAACCGTGTATATAAAAACATTATTTCATTGACGGCCATTTGCCACTAAACAATGTAATATTTTTCAATAAAAAAATTACTGAAAGTTCTTCAAGATGTGTTCTTTAAGATGGTACATTGATCGATTAAAAAAGTTTTGTAGTTTTCTTTAAAAAAATTAATGAAAAAGGCCTTTTTTGCGCTACAAGTGGGGGTAACGCCTTAATTTTGAACAATAACCTTAGTAAACTCGCGTACAAAGTTAATAGTTGTTTTTGAAGAAAGTAAATTGTGTTTGTACGTGTAATGTTTTGAAAATGTCAAAAATAAATAAGAAATTGCAACCAAAACTTCAAACTTACCTAGCCTCTCCGTTTTATTTCACTTTGGATTTGTTTTGGTCAGAAGCCCGTTAGGCGATCTAAACCCAACAGAAGTTAGCTTCAATTAGCAAACTGTTTCGCCAGTAGCGTAACTGCATACTCTTATCGCCCGCGTACTTCTATACTATCTTACCCTACAGGATAGCGAGAAAATATTTTTTTCAGACACGACAGGTAAATTGAAAAATAACGAAATTAATGGTCACTCAGCGCCTTTAATCGGTGACTCGATCGTTTAATTCCATTTTTAATCACCAGACGTATTTCATCGAATGCCGACCATACTACGACGATTTAGTGCCTTTTTTCACCTTTTTTACGGCACTTCGACCTAATTTTATTTAATTCGCTACCTCTTCTCTCTCTTTCTACCTGTATATTTTTCCCTCTCCCTTTCTCGGCATGTCTCAGCGTTTAATGAATCGAATAGACGCTCCACTCGATGCGGATGAAGCAGAATAGTTGTCCATGTACATCGACGAAGCCGAGAGCGCGCCCTCCTGTTGATCCTCAATTGCCGCTTTCCCTTCGCCATCGTAAACCGCGACTGCTGGGAAGCTTTACTGGATCTGGATAGAGGTTGAGAGAGAGTCTTTGGACCGCGGAGATATTCAATCGGGAAAATTGACGCGTTTTCAGGATCGTCCTGGGAAAAGCCGAGGAGAGAAAAGCAGACGGCTAATCGACGGCTGACAAGTGTCTCTCGTATCTGTACCTATAGTTTCGGTCATTACTTGGATGGGTGGCCGATTAGCCGCAAAAAAAAAACATTAAAATAAAAAATATATCAAAAAGGTATAAATTAAATTATATTGAGCTTACACTACTCAAATTTAAAAAATTGGTCGATATTCTATATACAGTGGGTACAAAAAGTATTTTTACATCTCACCCGAAACTGTTGTTAATTTGGCTTTACTTTTGTGTTTGTGTTTTCCCAAGATTTTTGTAAACAGATGCCATGTATAT
The DNA here is from genome assembly GCA_964007375.1 of Ophion obscuratus. Lineage (NCBI taxonomy): Eukaryota > Metazoa > Arthropoda > Insecta > Hymenoptera > Ichneumonidae > Ophion > Ophion obscuratus. Next base: position 34,072,144 of record OZ023314.1, read on the forward strand.
TTAGGATAAGCACAGAAGCTTCATAAAGTATTTTTTTTCGAAGGATAATTTGAAAAAGACAACGTGTACAAATACTTTTTTCACCCACTGTATATGGAATATCAGCGAAAATTGCGTTTAAGACGTTATATCTAGGTGGAAAAAACAAATTCGATTGTTTTCTTTTCATTGCCTTAAATTATATATAAACGTCACTGATGCCATTTTGCGAAAAAAACCATATTTTTTAATAATAGTGTGTACGTCTTTAGCAAAAAAAATATAAATGCCGAATTTTTTACTGGTTTTATTTTTATATTTTCTATTGTGTTCAATTTGATTTCTATTTTTTTAGCTGACCCATAAAAGTTCTGCGTCCTCCTGCAGAGCGCTTAAAAAATACTGTCAGTGTAGTTACGACTCAGCCACCAGCTTGTAATTTTTTTAAAATATTTTTTTGTAATAGTCACCATATGTAGAATAATCCCTCCAAACCGCATTTCGATTGCTTTTTTAAGTATTGGCAAAAAAAAATGCTGAAAAATATTTATTTCCCGGTGAGCCACGTTGATGTTTTTTCAATTTATTTTAATTCAATTTAATCCGTTCCTTCGTGCGGCTACGCGTCATCCATCCAAGTAACCAACCGGGCCAACGCTGCTTGACACGTGATATCGCCGGAGTCGCGCATCGACCGTGCGTCCACTACCGTTCTATAGTAACAATGTATTTTCTCGAACCATCGACTAAATAAAAATGGAAAGTGGTGTGTCTAACGAGGTATACACTACATCCACCACCAATATGTGTTTTCGCAACGTTCCGCCCATGCACTAAAAATCAAAGGGGGAAGATACCTTTAGGCGAGGAAAAAATTGCTGATTTTCGTACTTTTTTGAAGCAAAGATTTCTTTACCATTTTCGAAACTTAGGGCATGTGTTATTACTACTTTTTGCTCTTACATGATTTTCTTTTTGGTTGGTCTTTAAAACGGGTTGCGGCGAATGTTGTCAGACGGCGTGACACGTAGCGTCGGCGGAATTAATCTGAATTCATCCAACAAAGATTTTTTTCTTCCATTAACACTCATGCACAGAATATGAACCAAGAAAAAGTGAGAAAAGTTGTACATCGATGAAATAGTACGCTTTGAAACAAAAAGATTGAATTTTCCGAAAAATAGATACGTTTGCAAAAAAAATATTTTTATTTTTTATTTTAAGAACATTTTAGCGTCATGTTTTTGAAAATAAGGTTAGAGATATTTGTAAAAAATTTAAACAGAATCGATCGATTAGTTTTTTAGTTATACGTGCCGTCAGTATTTAAAATGCAGTTCAGAAGACCGTACCATGGCTCCGCCATATTTAAAGATTAATTAAAAAATACCATGTAACAGCCACAAGTAGTAATAAAACATACACGATGTCTCAAAAATGCTTCCTTTTAAAAAAAATAATGAAAATCAGCCATTTCTTTTCTCGTCTAAAAGTATCTACCCCCTTAATACATCGGATTTTCGGCCGATGACGGCCCATCAGTCGCCTGATAATGGCGATATAGGGAGCATCACGAAGAATGTTCCACTTATCAAACTCATCGTACCAGCTAAAGCGCGTTGCTGATGAATTTTCGATGCAAAATTATGGTAATCTTTGAACGAGGCTTTGCGGCTTCACCAACAGTTCCGATCGATTTTCCCCTCGCCGAAAACGAATGTTAATGCATGTACAAGTTTTATTCGTGGCTCGTACGCGATTGCCAAATGACAATTAAATTTATGCTGGCGGGTGGTGATCTTCAAGCGAATGGAGTGCCATTGGAGGCTGA
>OZ023314.1:34074153-34224153 GCA_964007375.1 Ophion obscuratus
GAGAGAGAGAGAGAGAGAGAGAGAGAGAGAGCTCAACCCGGCAGAACTTCGGATCCGCGAAAAAGGGATGAAGCCAGAGGGTGGTGAAGTCTCGGTATAAGACGCGGGTTACGAGAGAAAGAAACTAGAGGCAGGATGAGAACGGGACGGGAATAAATCCGAAGGCGCCACGGCGGCGTCGTCTCGGCCGAGCTCGCGAGGGTGTGTCTGTTCGTTCAGAATCGCGGACACGGAAAATAGGATATTGTCCATTCCCCTTATAACATTTTTTTGACCTCCCTTTTTACTCCCCCATCTTCCACGTTTCCTCATCTGAAAACTAGCGTGCACGCGGCCAGTGTAAAAATCAATTTCGTCGGGCCCTTCGATGATGTGCGAGAAAACACAATTATCTCCCGCAATTGGAGGTCAACTCCTGTCAACAGCTGAAAAACGACATGACGTATTTGAATTTGAAGCCGTGGAACAGCTGACATTACGTTTGTCAGTATGAAAATAGGATCTCGTAATTATGAATCGAGGGCCCTAGTTATAAAAGTCGAAAAATCACTTTTTCAATAGCAATATATCTTGACAGTATATCATGTTATGCAGGCTAATTATGTTCCCTGCTACTTTCAAGGTGATCCGATCAAAATTGATAGATTTATAGGCTGTTAGGTTGACGGCCGTCGAAACGCTCGAAGCTCGTTCAAAACTTTAAAAGCTATTTTCTTGAAAGTAAGTTTTCAAAGTCGGTGAACAAAGTATATAAAAAACTACTGCATCGATCTTAATGCAATTTTCAAGGTTTTTTCTAGATGTCAAAATGTAGTATTTGGTCGAAGGATTTTTTTCCGATGTATACTTTCTATTTGATGAACAAAAATGCCCATTTTTTTCGCAAAAATCAAGACTTTTACTTCAAATCCACCCTATTTTTTTAAATTAGATATTTCGGAAATTCCTTCGAGTAATCATAGTATGAACTAATATACTACAGAAATCTGTTTAATTTTTTAATACTAAATAACCTCGTTCGGAAAAGCATTGCTCACCGCAAAATACGTTTTCAAGAGGTGCTTCCCGTACATCGGCTTCAAGTCGATTATAGTTAAATATTTTTACATAAAAATATTACAGAGTGTTCTTCAGACGACACTTTTTTACTAACTAATTTTTATAGAAATTTATTATATTATTGGGATTTTCTGAAAAAAGTCCCAAAAGAGCTGTTTTCGACTGTTACAACTAGGCAAAACTCGTTAAGGCGGGAGATCCCTTTAGGCATCTGAAACAAGCGAATTTCCAAGTTTTTTTGTGTCAACACTATTTATTCTATATAATAAAAAATGGTATCTACACATTATTACATTTTTCAACATTCCAAACAAATTTTTTTTCTTTCAATATTTAAAAATTACCGGTTTACAAGACTTGATTCGGAGACGGTTTGCGCTTGAGTTGTTCCACGGCGTACAACCTAGCGTTTGGTGCATTAATTCGAAACATCAGAGCCAAGAAGTTTTAGATATCTAAGACCAACACGCTCTATGTGAACCTTAAACATCATAAGAAAAGTGAAAATTCGAAAAATCGTACGGGTTGAAGCGATGTTCATTTTTGCATTGAATTTTGACTATCACGTTTGTTAATCAAAAAGTGGTTTCCCAAAATAATTTTCAAGAAACTTTAGGTTCACATAGACCGTACGAGTTTTATGAATTTAAAACTATCTGGCTCTGATCTTTCAGATCAATGCACCGGACGCTAGATTGTACGCCCTGAAACAACTCAAGCTGTAACCGTCTCTGAAGCAAGTGCCTTTGAGCCGCTCTCTTTAAATATAAAAAGAAAATTTGCAAAATTAAACGATCTGATGTGAGTAATATGTACATAAAATTTTAATTAAGTAGAATAGTTTCACCTGAAAAAACTCTTGAAAATTCGCTTCGTTTCCACTGCCTGAAGGGATCTTCTCTTCCTTAAGGCGGGATATGCATTTAGACAGGAAAAATATAAGCAGTATTGAGGGATTTTTTGAACTTAGAAATAATTATTCTACAATTATCAAACTTTAGGTATACTTTAATAGTATATTTAAGTATACGAAACTATTTTTTTGAATTAATTTATCATCAAAATGGCGGACTTTTAGCAGAGAATTGCAGCAAGGATGCCGCGGGAGTTGTGATTCGGCGTGCAATCTAGCTTCCCGTAGACTTTGATTTGCAAAAAAGTTCAAATATTTTTTCAGTTAGAATATGTATAGTTTTTATGTGACAGTAATTAAAATGAAGAAAATGCAAATTTGTAAAATGTGGATTAAATCATTTCTGTAAGATGTGGATTAAAAAAGTAGTTTTTTTCCAATTTTTCCAAAACAATTTTCGTCAAGTGGAAGGTACCAATATTATCAATATTTCTACTAAGATTCAACTCAACCGGCTTAATAGTTTCCGAGTAATCCTGCACGCAAATTTCGATAATGCAGTTTTGAAAAAAAAACGCGTTCGAAGTGCACGCCCGAAATTCGCTTTGAAAGTTTAGGAAAATATTCTACATACATAGTTCTATCGTTAAAAGAAGAAAAAAAGAAATCGATTTTTTTATCATTGTAAATGTATATCCCGCCTCAATCAAGAAACAATTTCGCCGCAAATTATAGGTTCGAAATTCCGCAGATTAAATATCAGCCTCGACGATTGAATTATTCAAATAAGTTACAAGAGGATCGTCGTTCGAAGAATGTGTGCGGCGCAAAAATACGATTCCCCGCGGTTCTTGGCACGAAACGATTTATATTGGAAACGATTGTGACTATAGCAAGGAGCGTGTTAGCCAACGAGCACACATACAGGCACACTCGTACCATTTGAAATCGCGGGAAATAGAACGGAAAAAGAAACGAGAGAACTCGATAGTTTTGCTTCTTGGGTTGCGACTGTTTTCAATTTACTACAGCGCGTTTTATCGCATACACTGGGAAAGCGCTGTAAAGAGTGGAGAGACGTTCTCGGAGGGAGGGCAAGAGACGTCCGCAATGTGGCAAAACTGAGAGTCCGCGACCCTACTTGACCCGGGGAAAAGACACGCTGGAGGGTTGCCACCCTGTGCCTCGCCAGTCAACCAGGGTCGAAACTCTTTTTCATCGACCTCGGCGAGTCTACGACGCGCAAAAACGTCAGCGGAGCTTTCTCCCCTTCCAACGTTCGAGTCGTCATCCTGCACCGCAGAGCAGTGACAGCTCATTCGCACCAAAAAAAAAAAAACCTGGGCTATTTTTATTTTTGGCAACCCTCCCTTACCACCGTTTCTTGGAGGAAATTGCGTCGGCACTGTGGCAGAAGGGTTGGCAAACGCCAGCTTGAAAAGAATCGATGAACATCACCCGGGGAGTTAATCGGGCTAGGTTGATTCCCGCAACGGGCCAATTGTTACGTCGCACCGCTGTTGAGACATACACGCAATTGTAGTTCGAGGCAATTTCGAATTTACAAAAGCCCCGAAACGTTGCCAACGAATATAAGTACCGTGAGCCATTGGCTGCTCCGCTCCAACGTTTCCGTAAATATTTATGGAAGAGCCTCCATCAGACATAGCGGGGCATTTTATTCCTCCCTTGGCGACAATTTTTCGACTCGACGCCCCAAGCCTACGGACACTTGCCCTTGCGAGTAGAAAATCCGTTTCCAACCCTCAACATTTGGTTACCTTTGCAGCACAGTGGCAGATGGGAATTTGGAAAACGCAAAGAGTCAAAGTGATTCGAAGAGGCTACGGTACGACAAACTTGGCAACGTGGCAGGCACGTTTCATTTCGCGGTGGTTATGAATAATGGTAGGCTATGGATAAAAAATGTAGAAGGTGTAGGTATACCGTCGGAGGTCGAACCTCGAGACCGCTATTAACAGTTGATCCAAACTGCCAGCTTCACCCGTTGCGGTGTGATACACGGTGACGAATCAATGGGAACTCGGTCTTGGCTTGATGTACGTAACATATCGATGCATCTATGCACACGCCCACGCTTAGGACAATGTCTTTCCGCACACCTGTGCAGAATTTCACGTGTTATAGTCCCTGGTATACTTCTGCTGAGCTATAGAATCACTGGAGGTTTACAGATGTCCGTTGAACTCGGAAGAGAGCCTAGAGAGAGAAGTGGGAAGATGTCGACTAGTCTCGACATATCGATCGTTGCGCTTCCTCACTATTATTGTCCGCGAGTGTTCTCCCGCTGAAAGCAGTGGATTGTTCTTCGCTGCATCCGCCGACACTTTCGCTCTGTTCTACCTTCTATTTTTATAGAAGAGCCAAATCATCTCATCCCCCCTGATGCATTTGAGTTCATTGGCAATCGCCCCTCTTGGAAAAGCTGCATCTGCCTAATTAGCAATGGCTGCAGTGTCACACCAAGGTGGTTCATTCGTTCCTGCAGCAGAACAAGTCTGGAATCTTGATGTAGGCAAGTGTGGTCAGCCTGCTGACGGCGCAGCGGTGAAGGCATGTGTGCGAAGGAATTCGCAGGAAGTGTGTGACGTCAACGGAAGATCGATTGCGTGGTGACCTACGGTGGCGAGTGTGGCGATGATTCAAGCGATGCATCACACCAGCGGATAAGACACGAATGCAGAGGACAAGCGTGACTTTGGACACCGTAGGTGGTCCGCGACTGTCAGTCGCAAAGCTGTACGTAGGTGTCTCTCCTCAAACCCCCCCCCCCCTCCTCCCTCTTTCCCAGGCACTCTCCTCGTCATCACATTCACCTTCGTGTCAGCCGTATCATCCCCCACATACGCTGCACGCGATGCATCCGCAACTACGTACAATTTCCGATTCTACCGGTCCGTTTAGGCGAGAAATCTCAAGCGAAGAAACAGACAGATGTTCATCATTGGAAAACTTGTACCGTAGCTGGCACGATTTTCCTATGAGCCCTGGCAACATCAACGATCGCGCCTAATGGAAAGCACTAGTTGTCTGGCTGAGACGTGCGATAATAGTGACACGCGAATCGATAAGTGCACACGCGAAACTGAAATCGATTCTTCCGCAAGAGGCTTCATCCGCGCTTCCACAGAGTTCATGAATCCTTCAGCGGAAGTTCACCTACGGTAATACAAGTGAATTCGCAAGGATGAGCCTGCGTAGGTGTGTGTGCGCCAAAAGGTGCACATCTATTCTCGTCCGTTCTTGATAGGTTAAAGGGTAGAGTCGAGGTAGAATATTCCAGTGATTCTCCCTGAGCTACGGTTCATTCATTGACGACCTGTTCGCTCTCCGTTGGTTGCTCATGGACACTTCAGTAACGATTTTTTGTCTCCTGATGGGCGATTCTCGAGAAAAATCTCTCCGGCTCCATCATCCCTGTCTACAACAACCGGCTTTGTCTTTCACGAACGGATCATCTCCAAAGTACAAAAACTGCTACTCTCCGCATTGCTACGTGTCCCCAACCAATTTGCCGCAATATGTCACGAGAGTTTTGCAGTTTGACAAACGTATATGCATTTTCGTCCTGTCGTGCGCTGGGTACGTGCAGCTGGACCAACCGAATACCGAGATTCCTCATGTGGCAGAGCCGCACCGGCGCCAGAATTCGAGCATATATGTGCGTATTCATAGACTCTTAGCGGAGAGGAGCGCGAGGAGGCGGGAGATTGAGATACGGAAAGAGATTGCGCGGATCGACGGTCCGTGAATTGCTGGGACGAGTGGGAGGATGAAGCGGGTATGTATACGATGAGAAAAACGATGGGCAGAGACAGAAGGAGAATGAAACGAGGAGGGAGAGAGGGCGAGAGAGAGGGAGAGAGAGAGAACGAGACAGAGAATTCTGGAAAGATCAAGCCATCCAACCTCAACCGAGAAATCCAAACGGAGACGAAGAATGGATCGTTAGTAATGGATACGAATGGACACGAAGGGGGAAACCTTTTTTTTTACCAAGACTGGCGATTCGGCGAATGCGGAAAAGGAGCACTTTCAAGGAAGACAGCAACAGAGAGAGTGAGAGAGACTTGGAGGAGGGAAGTTGGGTTAACGTTGTGCCTGATTGTACCTAGAATATTCAACTGGCAACCAAAGACGTACGGAGGCGAAAGTACCGTACTTTACTATGCGTCTTTCGTCTGGCTTGCGTTACTCTGAGCCTCCACAAGAGACGCCAATAATAGCGAAAACAGTTGAACGTCCTTTCTGCATGTGCGTTTTGTACAATGACGACGAAGACGACAACGAGGGCAATGACAACGACGACGAACTTCCTTGCCAAAAGCTATTTAACTCGTGTCTCAATGTCCGACGTTGGATTTATGGTCCAGGCAGTATGAGCTGACTAGACTCCGTGGTCCAGAAAAGAAATCGTCTGTACAATTTTGGCGCGGGGGAGAAAAATCTGCTGGACGATCGGTCTTTCACCCCAGGCACTTTTATCGTACCGAGTCAATCAATAATTGCACTAACCAAAGGCAATCGAGGTGGATGAACGAAATGGAAATAGTGATGCGCGTGAGCTCGGGGAACATGATCCTAAAGAGCCTGTAAGGGCATACGAAGAACTGAACATTTAACAAAATATTAAGGGCTTACATAAACCTGAGACGGCTACAAGTAAGGTTATGTTTAAAATTTGGTTTTGTGTATAAAACTGAATTTTATCGAACAACCATGGTATACATTTTGAAGTAGGCCATTTTATCTACATTGTGTGAAAATTTGGTTAAAATATTTCGAACGGAAAAAAAAGTTACAGTCGTTTTCCTGGGGCGTGTTTTTGTTGATAGCGTTTGCGGTACCAGACGTGCCTCTGTAATTTTTTATCTAAAAAAAAATATTTGTTTCTTAAAGTAGATAGATAAAACTAAGACTTATCAAGCCGGCATTTAAAAATTCAATTTTTTCGGGTCACGACAGTCACTGCAATAAAACAGATGATTTTTCGCCTCAAAATTGTTCAGTACTTATGATGAAATAAATAAACTATACTAGATAATAGTGTGAAGAATAGCTGTGCAAAACTTGATCCCGATCGGTCCAGTAGTTGCGGAGATATTTATGGTACCGATTTTGAAAACACTGTTTCGAGTAAAACGCGTTTAAAGTTTTGAGTATACTTTACACTGAAATAACTGGTTTATTTTAAACTTACATGAAATCGTCGATTCCTGGGCCATGGGACCCCGCCCACTTTTCGAAACATAACCTTGCTATACAAAAGGTCACAAATACCCGGAATTCAACAGAAGCGAGAACACCCGGCTCACGGTCAAACAGATGACAAAGGCCGCGTCTACCTACGCCCCGACCGTTAGCCGTTGCTCACCCGGTCAGTTACAAAACGCCATAACTTCGTCATGACTGCGAATTTCCTTATGAAATTTTCAGGGTAGTCACTCAAAGGATAGTACTTTTGAATGAGCACCTTTTGGAAAAATCGATCTTTTTGACCCACCCAGGTGTATGTAAGCCCCAAAGGGCAACAGTCATCGATAATCTGGTTAACAATTGATTGCACCAATAATACAATGAACATTTCAATTACTTTTTCAAATGATTTATCAAGACCCTAAAAATAGACTCGCGATCAATTGATTGATTTGACTTTGTCTCCATTGCCGTTGAATCAAAGGGATACTTTCGTTCTCGCGACAACACGCCGCGAACGTTGATAATTGCGAGTGGTACGTATTTCCTCGCAGGTTCAAATTAGCATGAGACCCGTATGGACGGGCGGCTAGTTTCTCCGTGACGAAGCTTCATTGATGCGTCTCTCGTGGTATTGGACATCAAAGCGCTATTATGCGAGGACCCGAGTGCAAACTTCTCTTCTCTACTTCGCGATACACACTGCCCTCGTCCATTGAAAGTGGCGAACAATGGACCAAACGCGACGGGGTTGCACGCCTCGCGGAGATTCCTGAACCGTCAAGTACACGTGCTATATACATTGGGATGTGCACACGCGAGCCCTCGACGCGATCGTTCCTCGCTCGGAATGGAACATCGCGCTGTCGTTTCGGGATATTGCCAGGCACTTCCAGCCTACTCGAGCTTCCGCGTGACCACAGTAGGATATTAAACGTCATATGATCACCTGATTTCATCGTACACCGATTTTTTTCCCTCAAGTCGCGAATTTGCAGATTCCTGTAGTCCTTGGATCGCCATTAGCTCCAATTGCTGAAGCCTCTTCCGCCAGCCTTGTTCAGGCCTCGAACACGAAACGTCATTCAATCATAGCAGGAAAGCTGGCGCAACAAATCCCCTCTGTCAGCTATCCGACACTTCGACTCCATCAATGTTGTACCCAGATGTGGGTAGATTGCTCGAAGCCTCCCTCCCGGAAGGAGGGACAACCCAATGGACAAGAATTGTTTCCCGAGAGCTTTGCAAGCCCGTTTTGTAGCTCTCGCGCCAAATGCCTCTGTATACACGGTGGAGTCGTTGTTTTATTGACAACGCGGCCAGCACGAAGACACGAGCGGAAATGCCGGGAGGGCGCGGAAGGGCCGAAGACGGAAAAAAAGAAGATGGACCCCTGCAGCTTCGAAGGGAGGAGAAATCCACGGAGTACAATTTGCCGTGCGTTGCTTTTGCTCGTCGTTTGCAGGTGGATGGAATATGCAGCAGGCTACATCAGCACAAGCTACATCAGCTTTCGCTGCATTATTTCCAACGTCTAGTCGGATTTATCATCGACGAAGGCGGATGAACGAGGGCATTCGCGATAGAGAGCGAGAGAGTGAGTAATTCAAAAGCAAGAAACGAGTCAAGAGGGATGAAAGACATTTGGAATGCTGAACGAAGGTGCGAGCTCAAGCAAAAGAGCGAAGAAGACAAAGCCAGGAAGGCAAGATTCGCGTTCGATGGTCTCTTCTGTTGGCCACCACTGAAGCAAAGGAGAACATCAGAGACTGCTCTGGAATTGAAGCACAGGCACGAAGACGTTATAGCCTCCGTACGTAGCGGGAATTCGATATTTCAGAAAGCTGTCCCTCGAACATCCAGGCATGCCCGGCAAAAGCAGCCGAGAAATGACAGCCTCGTTGCGCGCCGAGCCAATTCACGAGGGAAACGCCACACGTGCCTCTATTTATCCACGTACGCGCGTGTAAATATGTACACGACTATGACAATGCGCTATATAAACTCCCCCCCCCCCTCGCCGCTATACCGCCGAACATGCATAAGAGACGAGAGTAGTTCATTTGAATAAGACAGCAGTTAGTCCTGTTCATGACGGTGTGGTATGGCTGACAAACGATTACAAATTGTCCCTTGTACGTTGGTCCCGCTGTGGGCGACATTCCGAGGGAGGCCGTTAACGTTGCAAAAACAGTTGGACCACAAAGTTATGTTTCTGCTCTCGTACCTAGTTCTTTGAGATACCTTCCCACAGATATAGGACCAGCTGAAGACTGTCTTCGGCGGTGAGGAAGCTGAGAAATTGGACGGATTCGGTCTACGACAGGTCTTTCCGAATAGCAAGCGACGTTTTTTTTACTCTTAAGGGGTCTTCTCTCTTTAGACCCTAAAAAGGCTATTTTTATGCATTTTTTGATAGGTTTATGTTATCGATATTGATATAAAAATTGTTAGACTTAAGAAATACACTTTCGAAATACATTCAAAAAATGTATTTATTTATTTAAGTCGCTATTAATAGACGAAAATGGTAGGTCTACGCTGTTGATGAAATCTCGGAGATGGATCATCCGAAACAAAAAAATTAAGAGGTTTTAGATTCAGTATGTTAATAGCTATAGCGCATATCATACGATTTTTGATATATGCAAAAATAACAAAATGGTTTTTTTGTAAAAAGGGGTAAAAACAAGCATTTAAAGTTTGTTTGGGTTACATAAATACATAACTTTTTTTTTTGTTATGTATTTCGAAAGTGTAAGAACTTTTATATCAATATCTATAATATAAACCTATTTTAAAAATCATGAAAATAACCTTTTTTACCATCTAAAGTGGGAACACCCCTTAAGGCGTTATATACCTTTGAAGAACAAACAATTTGTTTTTATATTGGGTCAAATGATGCATAATCATCCCCAGAATGATATGGTCCGGAGAAAAATGGTTTTGAAACTTCAAACGCGGTTTCTTGAAACTGAGTTTTCAAAACCCGGACTCGTAGCTCCAACAATTACCAACAGATTGACTTGAACTTTCAACTGTAGCTTCTTCGATTAATTTTCTGGCAAAGTGCACACGATTTTCACCATCGATTAATAATTGCGATTCTTATAAATAAATTAATACTGTTTTTTGGTCGAAAATGCGATTTTTTTTCTCCATGATGCCAAATTTGCTAAAATCAATATTTTGTAACAATTAAGTACTTCGCTAGCAAGTCATGTAGATCACGAGAAAAAAATTTAACCTTTTTGAAAATAAAAAGTGGCTTTGAGTACCTGCAGATATGTAAAATAAATCCTCGAAAACTCGTTTTGATTGCTTCATTAGTATTTTTTTTAATCCCATAATTTGCTAACTTTATCATTGAAGGTTTGAAAATGATTTGTGATGGCAGTATTCTTCTATGCGCAATGTGCTTCTTACGCTTGGTCCGAAGTGGCAATATCATCGGCAATAAGCAACGACGAGGCCGAGCGGTCACCCATCCAAGTGTTGGCGTATGGCAATACTGTTCGCCGTTCTTTTTTAAATATTGCAACTGCAATTTCAGTTTTTTTCCACACCAAGGTCTTCGTTAAATATTCGAAAGTGTCACTCCTGTCAGGATAGAGCTGATTTTTGTTTTGGTGTTGTTTCTTACAGTTAAAAAACATCATATTTAATATTATTATGGCAGCGCATCAACAAAAACAATGTCAATAAATCTTTTTTTAAAGATTTTTATTCGCCGAGCTTTCGAACTTTTTTTTCATGATTCCAGATCTTCAAGATCCAAACAAACCCAAACATTATGGGCCATTACAATATAACTAAATATAAAGTTTTATAATCATAAATAATTGACAAAAAATGTACAGCCTCTTTTTAGCGGGAGTAACACTTCCGAATGTTTACCAGGTCGTCTTCTGCGTTTTGAAACGGAAATACATGAATACATCAAGTCTCAATGCTCATCTTAGCTCGTCCCACTGTGTTTTTCTCACCCTGAGCGCTTTTTTTTTCAATCCGGCACTTGTTTGTTTCCTACCTTCTATGCTCTTTCATTTTGTACCGATGCGTCACGCTGGGGAGGAATTGCGGCGGTACGTGACGGTTTTCCAGTCGGTTATCGTGTTGCAGCTAAACGACTAGGGGAGGGAGGAAAAAAGGGAGCACGGAGGCACTGATTTCCTTGGCGAACATTTTGCTGCTAGTGCCCCGAGAGGAAACGTATATAGATATTCCCTTTGGAAGAGGGACGAAGACGAAGAAAGCGAGAGGGCGGGGGGGGGAGGGGGTGGGACAGGAAGAGGGCCAGAGAGTGCCAGAGAGAAAGAAGCCGAGAAGTACGCTCTCCGGTTCGCCTATGAGAGTCCTCCTATCGGAGATGATGTAACCAGAGGGTGGTAAACGTACTGGCGACGGGAATTCCCCAACTCTCTCCTCCGGGTGCTCCCGCCGCTTGGTAAGGCGAGGACGGAGCGAGGGTTGGAAAACTGAGTGAAGCATCAGCCCCAGCCCTCCTGGCGCGGATCCCGCGCCCGGGTGGTCTTTTAGGCGCCGGGATGGCTGACTCTCAAATACTACCTTCTCTCTCTCTCTCACTCTCTCTCGCCCCCCCTCTCTCTATATATATACAGGGTGGACCATTTAGCATGATCACCCCAAATATCTCCGTTGCCTTTAGAGTGATGAAAAAAATGTCACAAGGTAATTTGATTGATTTCGAACGGCTGATAAAGTGGCGAAAAATTCATTTTTGTCAAGGTCATTGTTTTTGCGTTCTCAAGGTCATCGATGGTTTTTCAAATGGGAACATTTTTTTTATTTTTATTAAGGCCTTAGACTACTGTAACGGGTATCAAAATCATGTTCGAATTTAACACATTTTTTTCGTATGAAAAAGTGATTAACTCATTAAATTAATTACACATCTATTCAGTATGAACATAAAGCTGTTAGAAAATGTATATATTTTTATTTCGATGTATAAAATGGCTGTCTACTCGAAACCTCTCGAAAAAGCTTTTTTCCAATTGGCAAGACTTCAACAATTTTCATTCGACTTACGTCAAATTTAAAAGTTATGTTCCTAATTGTATTTCGCAGGGAAGTAACGTACGGAATTTCTGATTAATCGAAAACCTTTCATTTTATGAGCAGTTAACACGAAATTTTTCACTGAAAATTAATTTCTCAAGTTCAAATACCTACAACTTTTAAATAAAACAATATTTTTAAATTCTGTACGGACTTCTCTGGGTATTCTAATGTAGATTGACGAGAATTCTTGTTTTTTGTTCAAATTGTTGTTGTTTTGTACATAAAAAATTGTGGATGCTAAATTTAACGCCTCGGAGCACCTAAAAAAAGATAACAAAATAAAGTATTAGTAGTCGGCCATTTTGTAAATCGAAAAAAAAGATATATTTTGTGACAGCTTGATATTCATACTAAATAGATGTGTAATTAATTTTATGAGTGAATCACTTTTTCATATGAGCAAAAATAGTTAAATTCGCACATGATTTCATACCCGTTACTGTGGCCTAAGGCCTTAAGAAGTTGTAGCTGATATTCAGACGAATCCAACGACCTATGATGTCATGACCTTGATTTTTCACCAAAATACACGTGTAAAAACGGGAAATCGTGATGGTATTGACAATAAGAATATCCGAACAATGTCATTGAATTTTTTTTGCAGAAAATTTATTGTAACAAATGTTCGAAGTGATGGCCATTAACCTCGACACATTTTTGAAGACGTCGGATGAATGATTCTCTTGACCTTCGAATAGTTTTTGGTGTGATAACGGCGCAAGCTTTTGTAATTCGTTTTCGCATGTTCGCCGCGTCGTCGGAAAGCCATCGGGGCATCGACGGGAAGGATGATTTCTGTCAGGATAACGTCGTGCATAAAGTTCCTGCACTTGCACACAGTTTTTGCCGGTCTGACCATAAATCAGAATCATTTCCACTTTCTCTGTTTGACTGTACAATGCCATTTTCGACACGGTCATTACATGTGACTTTGGATGGATAAACTTGTCTACTGATTCTAATATTGGTAGATGGTAAACATTCTTCTACGTTACAACGCCAGTATTTACAAACATAAGAAACATCTCCGACTATTGACATTATTATATCCGTTGGATAACGCGTGCCGCTATCACACCGCAAAGTATTCTAAGGTCAAGAGAATCATTCATCCGACGTCTTCAAAAATGTGTCGAGGTTCATACCCATCACTTCGGACGTTTGTTACAATACATGTTCTGCCCAAAAAATTCAACTACATCATTCGGATATTCTCATTGTCAATACCATCACAGTCTCCTGCTTTTACACGTGTATTTTGGTGAAAAATTATTCCAAGGTCATGGTATTATAGGCCATTGGATTCGGTCGGATCAGAATATCATTCGTTTGAAAAACCATTGTTGACCTCGAGAACGCAAAAAACTATGAGCTTGAAAAAAAATGAATTTTTCACTACTGTATTAGCCCTTCAAAATGAATCAAATTACATTCTGACATCTTTTTCGTCACTCTAAAGGCAACGGAGATATTTGGGGTGGTCGCGTTAAATGGTCCACCCTGTATATAATCCTAGGATAGTCATTCTCCTCCTCTCTATACTTTTTTCCATCCGACGAGATTCACGTGGTCCTCCGCATCGACCGGTGGTCGATACGGACGCGCGTCTTTTGCTGCAAGCTCACTGTTTAGTTGTCTACCACAGAATCAGCATGGGGTGAATGTATGTATATATATATATATATATATATATATATATATATATATATATATATATGTATATGTATATGTATATATATATATATATATATATATATATATATATATATGTGTGTGTGTGTGTGTGTGTGTGTGTGTGTGTGTGTGTGTGTGTGTGTGTGTGTGTGTGTGTGTGTGTGTGTGTATATCTAAATGTGGGATCTAAAACATAAAAATAAATAATTTATATATATATATCTATATAAATATATAATATATATAATCTATATATAAATATAGATTATATATATATATATATATATATATATATATATATGTGTATATCTAAATGTGGGATCTAAAACATAAAAATAAATAATTGAGGCACAAGGGAAGAAGACGCAGGGATCAATCTTAAGGGGGAACGCGTAGGCAGTCTAAAAGTGCCGAACGGTGGTTGTCAACGAGAAGTTTGTTTAAAAATTCGGAAGAAAAGAGACAAGCAAACATTCTTAAAATACGGGCCGAGGCACGATCGAAGACGGACGTGAAAGAGCAACGAAAAAGGGAGACAGTTGGTGAACCATATCGCTAACAAATTCAGTTGTCATTAATTCTGCAATCATGATCGATTTGGTCTGTTTTAAAATAAATTGCGTTTGTTAAGAAAGATCAATGGGACTTCCACTACTTAATCCTACGCTACTTAATCCTCCTATATATATATATATATATATATATATATATATATATATATATATATATACCTATTTGTGGGATATTTGTAGAATTGAAGACATGAAATTTATTTTAAAACAAAAAATCGATAATGATTGCGTTATTGTATAAAATTGTTAGCGATATCGTTTATTAATCTTTTTCCTTTTTTATCGCTTTTTCACGTCCGTATTCGATCACGTGGCTCCCCGGACTCCTTTTTTCTCGTATTTTTTTCTTCAAAAGTTTTAAACAAACTTCTCATTAAGGACCAATCTCTGGTACTCTCAGATTATCCACTCATTGCTCCTTTAGACGATCCCTCTTTTTTCTCTTTATTTCTGTTAACTTTTTTTTAAATTAGGTTCCTTGTGCATATACAATTATGACGTGGTCATGTGTTTTTCATAGGACTGGCGCGGAGGTTATACGATCGAAAAAAATATGATTTTCAACAGTTTTTCGAATCCTCTTCGAAAAACAATTTTCCGTATTTTTCCACTGTGTAGTATTGACCAGAAAATATAACGCATTATGGGAGAAAAGCAAAATTCCATTTTGCGTTTAGCAGGATGAAGACAATTGAATTCCGAATACGGAACGCTCCTAAAAAAACTTCTATCCAATACAATTAAGGTCCATTTGTCCACTTTAAAATGCATCTTGGATAATTTTTTTTCTCGATGACGGGCTGCACAGAAAAGTTTTTCACGAGTATTTCGTAGTCGAAATTTATCTATCTTCAATCTACGGTACGCAAAATGAAATTTTGGATGATTTTTTCCGAATGCCCATTTTTTTCTGGCAAATACTACTCATCACAAAAATACGCTTTATTTTTTTTAACAGGACTTGAAAAACCTTCCGGAAAAAAAGTTTCCGGATACTTCAGATAGTTGCAAAACTTTCGATCACTTTGGATTGTTGCAAAATTATTTTAGATTAATATAATTAATTATACAGAGCGATACAATATCTTCGTAAAATAATAAACGAACGGGACTATATAATTCTAATATTATTTGGCCGTTATCCAATGACCCAAACTTTTGCAATTATCTGAAGTGTCCGGAAACTTTTGGCAGGTAGTGTATATCAGTCTATTTATATCGGTGCGTAAATTTGTACATACATAGATGTATATAGTTAACGTTATTATATTATAGATAAGCGCAAAATTCTTTTTGTGCTTGCATATCGTATAAGTTAATATGCAATATAAAAAAGTTAGGTGTGTGTGATCGATTTATACGTAAACTATATATATATATATATATATATATATATATATATAAGAAAAGTTATATCTGATAAATTTATCGGATATAGTTATTATTTATATACATAAATAATAAATAAATAATAAGCTTATACGTAAAAATAATCTAATAAATAGTCTAAAAATAATATATATATATATATATATATATATATATATATATACATACATTTATACAAAATGTTATATACATATATATATATATATTTTTAATTTTCTACAATTATCTTTCGCAACAGATGAGCCTTTTTTCAATAATCGATAACGCGACCACATCCGTCGAACAGTTTCGACATCGACCATGTCCCAGCTATGTATTTCTTTCACTCAATTTTTTGAACATGAATTGCGATTGCAGAATTTAAATTACAATTTTGTGCAACGAATTAAAAGGGTAGATCGAACGGTCCGATTCCAAAGAGGCTTTTTCAGCGGATGCTCCTGCCACCGAGATTAATTATCAATGGACGGATCGTGTGTGCGCCAGTAGGATACGATACAGCGCCATTTTTCATGCACCAATTTCGACGTCGATGAATCGCCATAAAAAAAAAAACTATTGCGACACTTTTGAAAAATTATTTTCTGGATTTTTTCATTTTTACGACTTTTGTTCGCTCGCGTTACAGCGAGAACGTATCAATGTTTCATTTGACGTTTTGGGCACAAAAGAGCAGTCAGAACGTGTAACCGGAGGCTGTGCGATGTTCATCCTTTTTTTTTATTGTTGCTCCGTTCGTCACGGTAACTCGCCATGCGTACGAACTCAGCGTACGCAGTATACACAGAGACACAACAATCGTATGAAAATCTGATAAAGTCTGGTGACAAAACGTGTTCGTTCGCAATGTAAAAAAAGTTCTATTTCAAAAGAAAAGCGTGAAAAAAGTATTCGCGCAAATCGCGAGTACGTTTACGCGTGTCCAAAAATATCCAATTAACTTTTTCCGCATCGCTGATACTTGTAACTTGAGCTTCGGACGAAGCCAGCCTCAAATTTATGAAAGTTTACTGAATATTTGCCTCGCTGCGCCGTATTTTACATCGGTTGTATGTACGCACATCCGAGCTTGTTACGTACGGTTCATTTTTAGTTTGTTTCGAAAAATTGCACCTATAAGGCACCTGTCGGATAATAAGGCCTGGTCGGATAATAATGAGGTAAAATACGGCCTATTCGCGAGGTTTTTAAAAACATTTAATTTTGTTTTTGTTTATGATGGAAGTTGCCATTTTTTTTATATTTTATAATAATTGATATAAAAGTTTGATTATCATTAAAAACCGTTGATTAATTTGAATATTCTTCATTTTTATTGCAAATCTCGCTCAGCTGGTTCTTATTACTCGCTGGTACCTTATTTTCATACCTCATCGACCGAACAGCTATAGAGCAGGGAGAGGGTGTATCTTCGTCTTATCGAATTTCTCTCTACGAGCTGTAGGATAACATTTTTTGTAGCTATCCGTTCATACATACAAAAGGATTTTTTTTACACTCGACAGACTGTTAGCCTGCAAATTGGGAATATTGTACCTTCGTGTATGGCATTGTACTATTGTAAGGGAATATTCGTTCTAGTTGTACCATAACTACGGGATATCGAGTCAAAAATGAATGATGAATTTTCAATTTTCTAAAGATACCAGTAAAAATAATAATGTTAATAAGAATAACAATAATAATAAAAATATAACAATCCCACGACCAAAACGGGTGTTGGAAAGTATCACGTTTCTGAAAGCTGAGGGTACGATGACAATGTTACGTCAAAACGGTCGATTATCGTAACATGTTCGCCATGCAGGAAAAAAATGGTTAGGATGTCGTCCATGGGGCACGATCGCAGCGACACTCGTAACGTCGATACGAATTTTTCCAAACTGCCATAAAATGATGAAGAGTGCCGCCATATATGTGTGTGTGTGTGTATGTATATATATATATATATATATATATATATATATACACAGGGCGATTTTTTTATCTTGAGACTGCTAAATATCTCGAAAAAAAGCCTTATACAATAAAAATGTTCCAAATAAACCTTCAATAGTTTCCAAGGGGCAATTTAATCCTACAGAAATTAACCACCTGCCGGCTCCCCGGGGGTGGGGCGGTCGGGAACTTTGAAATCTTAAATGGGAACCCCTACTTTTCATTACAGATTCGAATTATACATAAAAAAATACGTAACCTTTGTATGAATTTTTTTTTAAATTCGGGATAGATGGCGCTGCACTCGGTGAAGATTGGGCAACCTTCCTTTTCTTCAAGGGAAATCCCCTATGTTTTATTGCATAATGGAGCTACGTCAAAGAAAAATAACTTTCGTCGGAAACATGTTTTTTTTAACTATCGTAAATATCTACTATAATTTTGTATCCGTTCTTAGCTTTACCCAGGATTAAGGACGTGGATCTGACGGAAATTTAATTCCTTTGGGGTGCTTCATTATTGTGAGTCCCCTAGCCTCTCACATTCGGGGTGTTTGATTATCGTGAGTCCCCTTACCTCTCACCATTTAATTCAATAAGTGTTCAATCTGATGACCTTCAATGTCGATGCATTTATTGATCCGTACTTCGAATGATTGTACACAACTCACAAGTTTGTTCGCTTTAACGTTTGCGTAAGCATTTCTGATTCGTCCAATCATGTTTTCACGAGTTGTTGGCACTTGTTGATAAACTACAGTTTTTAAGAGACTTAACAAAAAAATCCGGCGACGTAAGGTCTGGCGATCTGGCAGGCCAATGTATCGTTCCGTCTCTACCAATCCACCGCCATCTATCTCGAATTTTAAAAAACAGTTCAGACAAAAGTTACGTGTTTTTTTAATGTATAATCTGAATTTGTAATGAAACGTAGGGGTTCCCATTTAAAATTTCAAAGT
This sequence comes from Ophion obscuratus, assembly GCA_964007375.1. NCBI lineage: Eukaryota > Metazoa > Arthropoda > Insecta > Hymenoptera > Ichneumonidae > Ophion > Ophion obscuratus. The sequence goes on from OZ023314.1 coordinate 34,092,902, forward strand.
TTAATTTCAAAATTTCAAAATTTCAAAGCCGCCTGCCGCCCCGCCCCAACCCCAGGAGGGGCGGCAGGCGGTTCATTTCTTCGGGACTGAATTACCCCTTGGAAACTATTGAAGGTTTATTTGGGACCTTTTTGTCGTATGAGGCTTATTTTTGTAGATATTTAGCAGTCCCAAGATAAAAAAATAAAAAAAGATAAAAAAGTCTCAAAGACAAAAAGAGAGAGAGAGAGAGAGAGAGAGAGAGAGAGAGAGAGAGAGAGAGAGAGAGAGAGAGAGAGAGAGAGAGAGAGAGAGAGAGAGAGAGAGAGTCTGTGAGAAAAATCGGCGTTGGCGTACGTATATACGTTGATTGACACGCCACCCAGTCTCACCTCTCGTTTTTTTTTACAGAATCCTCTGCAGTCCTTTCACGTCTCCTAGCCTTGCCACCCTGTGTAAAATAGATTTTCCCTCGCGAATATAAACAAAAAAAGTTTCGCCATTCTCAGTTTCATTATCGACGAAAACTTTTGGTAAACATGCACTTTAGTTACCACGAACAATTTAATTAGTCGAGTTGCGTTTCGTCACTGTTCCATGGGACTTTCGAGCTGTACGGAAAATGTCCGATATTTGAGCATGTAGACAATTAGGATTTATATACGATATGCACTTATTTGGAGAAGTATAATGAGAAGACTGCAATGTCAGTGCGAACTTTGCGATAAACAAAAAATAATAATAGTTTGGTGAATGAAAATAATGATAATAATTATAGTTATTTTTCGCAAAGTGTTTTTGTATATCAATACTCATTAATCTTGGTGTATTATTTGGTTCATGCGTTTGTCGGGAATGGTTTTTTTACCGATTGGAAAAAAAACACGTTCTCTATATGTTTAAATGAAAATTACGTTTTCTATATATTAAAAAAAATCACGTCTTCTATCTATTGAAAAAAAATAACGTTTTCTGTGTATGAAAAAAAAACATGTTTGCTATATATTGGAGAAAAAAAACCACGTTTTGCATGTAGTTAAAAACATGCTCATAATTACATCACCAGAAAAAAAAATATAAAAAATTCATACATTAAAAATTGAACCTGTGTGGCTGATCATTTTTAATAATTACCGAAGAGTTTCCTCTAAAATTCTGTCCACTTGGTGGATCTAAATAAAAGAATGTGCAGGCAAATTCTGGAAAGCTTCACTTTTTGATACCAACTACACGGAGAGACGAAATAAAAAAAAACACTTTAGATATCGTTACGGCATTGTATTCTAATCCTAACAGCTCAATTTCCGTCTAAAAAACGAATGTACGAATAGACGTTACTATTGACTTCATTTTTATGATTTTTTTGACATACGACATGTTATTCTACATGATATTTAAAAAAATACTGTCATCATTAGTACATAATACTAGTAAAATGATTAATAATCTTCATATTTATATGTCGGAATCGAAATTCCAATGTTTGACTAATCCAGATTAAAAAATGATTAATCAGTCGAAAAATGCATTTCGTATCATCGGAAAAAAGGATATTTGTTGTACAATCACTTACCGTTATAAGTAGAACTCGCATTTTTGCTGGCAAACTCGGCATTATCGTAATCAACGTTGCAATTATACCAGGAAGAACCGAAGATGCATCATTTCTGTAAAACAAAACGAAAAATTATATTCCAATATGAATGCGTTGAGTGAGCGATCTATCGCGTGTTTTTGTGTGCTATATATTTCGAAAAAATAGCATTTTGCGATCACATTGAAATTTTCTAGAATTCTCCTCTTTTTCTCTCGTTTGCTCCCTCTTTTCGATTCCTCCCCGGAGTGGAAAGCTCTTGAAACTACGAGCCGATGTATGAAGATCGTGCTGTATACAAGACTTGTTCTTGCGGATCTGCCTCCCTCCTGCCCGCCCTCCTTTTTTCCCTTTTTCAAAACTTTCCTAACGAAATACGTATCACAAAAATCGAGTTAAAAAGTTTGCGGCAACTCTCGACGTCCGTCGAGCAGACCGACTTTTAATAAAGACTTCAGGATCCGCTTGTTCGCCCTGGCAAACTATAAATTCCGAAGAATAATATGGTGGTCTAAAGAAGAGCCAAAAAAACCCGACAAAATCGAAGGTTCTAAAAGGAGCGATGTAACGTCAAAGAACAGGGAAATTATCGGCAACGAGTCTATGAATTATGTGAAAAAGAAGAAAAAAAAACAATGAGGAAGGAAAAGGCAAAGAGCCCCAAAAGTCCTCCGGACTTCGGAAAGTCGTAAATTGAGTAGAAACTTCCGCTCGAACTTGGACACCGAGAAGAGTCGTTAAGTCCTAGCTAGGTCGTCGAGCTAATTTCCCGATAATTCCGGTGACAAGAGTGGCCTCGTCACCCCCCACTTTTTTTATCCTCCCAGATTACTGCCTCGCCCACGTCTGTTTTCATTTTAATTGTAAGGGGTTACCTTGGATCAAAAATTTCAAAAAATCAAGGCAGGAACAAAAGGATGCCTTGGATATTGCAGCTGCAGCAGGATCTTTGCTTTGTGGAGCTGGAATCGACCATTTTATGTAAGTTAAAAAAAAATCCTTCGTTTTATTTCTTCTTAAAACTTTAATTGCATTTTCCTCAAAACACTATTTTTGAAGTCGGTGGACAGGATTTCTCAAAAACCAATGCACCGATCGTATTGAAACTTTGCACACTTCTTCAAAATAGCATTGACTAGTGATTGAAAGGAGGTTTTTTTTTAGATTACAACTCATTTTACAAGGCTATACGTAGTGTAAATTGTACCAAAAATTGAACTATTTTGCATACAACTCTGCCAACAATTTAAATCTCAATTTTTTTAAAATCCTTCTTTCAATCACGCGCTATACGTATCTACTAACAGAAAAAAATTGGTTTTTTAATTTCAGATAAAGCTATCATGAGTTATCCCTGACCACCGAGAGGACACTTTTTTTGAGGTTCTCCGGAAATCAGGTCCCACCGGCTGAATTTCCCAAATTTGTGGATGATTTTTTTAAAAAATATTTTGTTATAATGTTGCCCTTAATATGCTTAACATTTTGAATAAAATAATTTATATATTATATTTTTAAGAAAATAAAGAAAATATATTTTCTTTGGCTTTGAAACCCACGTAACCCCTTAAGGTCTTATATACCTTCGGATGGTCGAAAAACAAGACTTTTTCTTGGGAAATACTAACAAAGCAATCAAAATGAGTTTTGGAGGCTTTATTTTACATATCCGCAGATAATTAAATCAATGTTTTATTTTCCAAAAAATGTAAAATGGCGGCCCAGCGGCCGGTGGAAAGTCAACGCATTTTTTTGAGGCCCTACACGGGCGGACTGGTTGGAGACGCACATGAGCACCCAGAACGAAAAATAATTTGTTTCGTAATCTACATGAGTTGTGCTAGCGGACACACAATTATTACAAAATATTGACATTTGCCAATTTGACACCATTAAAAAAAGTCACGTTTTCGCATAATAAAACGTTTTTAATTTGTTTATAAAATCGTAATTATTGATCGATTCTAAAAATCGTGTGTACTCCGATAGAAAATCTATATAAGAAGCTACAGTTCAGATTTTCCGTCAAGAAGTCGAAAAATCTGGGAGCTAAGAGTGCGCGCGATTTTCAAAACATGGTTTTACGAAAAACGCGGTTAAATTTTCAAACGCATTTTTCTACACGTCTTAAAAAATGTTTTCCACCTAAAATATGTATTGCATATTATTTTCACGATGTTCATACATAATTTAAGCCAATAAAAAAACAATACATTTTTTTCTTCACAGATTTTCTTCCAAAAGTGCCTCAGCCTTTTCGGATGGTGATCTTTTCGTCTCTGTTATACTTCGATAAAAAAATCGTCCGCGGGCAGATGAACGGAGTAATTTTCACCGTACACTTTCGTTACTCGCGACAAGTCCCTCAGCAGTATATATCTTTCGGTACCGCTATGAAAAAATAAAAATAAACATCAAACGTTCGCGGTCGTGTATTTGATGCGGATAGAAAACAAATCGATCGATACGAATTTCCATAATAATATTCCGCGTGAAACCGAGATTTCGTTTGAATTCTGTTGAATAAGCTTCACGAGGATTTATCCCCGCATGCCGGCATGAATTACTCTTCCCGCTGTTCTACGTCGAACGTAAAGTAACGTTGTAGGCAAAGTAGGCATTCGTATATTCCCCGAGCATCGAAGGTTACGCCGAACTTTCGAAATCGTAAAGATTTGAATTTAAAATCGATTGGGTCTTGTTGGGACGTTTACGACACGGAATTCGAGGCAGAAACACGGTGAAAAGGATTTCGCCTCTCGAGGGAAAACGACACAGCGTTGATGTCACATCCGCATGGATCTGTCGGTGGAGGTTCCCACGAAAGGAAAAAAGAAACGGAGTTACAAGGATTCTCCTGTCATCACGAATAATGTACCGCGGAGAGTATCGAACTGAGACATTTTTATGAACGAAAGTCGTTGTTCGTGTCTCATACCGGACGTGAATATGCGAGCGAATAGAGCAACTTGGGTGGCAATCCAATGTCGATAAACTTCATTTCCGTCATTACCAGTCACGTAGTCCGTGTTCACGCGGCAATAAATTTTTCAGTACTTCGTTTAGTATCCTTCCGAGAAAGCGCGCCCATTATTCCACATTTTGTCTTACAAACTGCCAATGAACATTGAAAAAGGCAGCGCACTACTTTTTTCCCTCAATGTTCCCCCATTTGCCCTTTCCAGGCTCTCACGATTCCAAACCTTTCGGCGTTCATCCCTCGTCGCTTCACTGCTCCGAGTTCTTCGGAGTGCCATTCAGAACGCCACTCGTTTCCTAGCGCACTGCCGCATCACATTCGCACGAGGACACAGGGCAACTGCGCAAAACCCGCGTCGATAAAGGCGGCTATTTTCGCGAAGGGTCAATTGCCACAACTGGAAACTCAGTAAAACTCTCGACATGTTCGGTAGTCGAGGTGCAAGCAAGTGCGCGGCTAAGCGGTCACCCATCCGAGTACTGGCCGAGGCTCGAATCAGCCCAACACTATCGGCAAGAAGGAAGTATCGATAGGAGGTAATGAATGTGACTCGCTCTTGCACGCGCAGTAGAGACACCTCCAGCTCGGTATTTGTCTGACACTGCTGCATCGCGGAACTACAAATGGATCTGCTCGGGCATATTTTGACCTTGCTCATAACGCAATTTGCCTGTAATCTAAACGGGAATTAAATAGGCACAGAAATGAGCAAGCGTCCGGTTTTCTCAATTAACACGGAATAATTGTTTGAGGCGTGGAATTTCGTAGTGTATTGCAGTGAATAGAATTAGGGGCTTAAGGGGTCTTCGCACTTTAGACGCTAAAAAAGGCTATTTTCATGAATTTGTTTGATATGTTGATTATATAGATATTAATATAGATGTTGTACTTTAGGGGAGGTACCTGAGTGAACGGCGAGGAAAACAGGTAAACTTTGGGAATTTTTTTCTCAAAAACTAAAGTTTCGATTGGATCCGGGTTTTTTTTTATTGGAAAATATGTATTGGGAGTACAACTTTGCAGTGACCGTTTTTTTCAAAAGTTTAAGGCTTTATTATTAAAAAGTGGCTACATATTTTTTAATCAAAGTACTGCCCGTCGCTAGCTACGACCTCGGCCCATCTTTCAGGTAGCATTCGAATCCTGCGTCGATAAAAGTCTCGGTCCTAGGAGGCAATCCAGAAATCGACCCAATTTTTTACTTCTTCGTAAGTACCGAAGTGCTGGTCAGCCAAATCGTGTGCCATTGACCGGAGCAAGTGATAGTCGGAAGGGGCAATGTCTGGAGAGTACGGCGGGTGGGATAAAACCTCCCATTTCAGCGTTTCCACGTACTTTTTCACGACATTTGCAACATGGGGTCGGGCATTGTCATGCTGCAGTATCACCTTGTCATGTCTTTCGTTGAATTGTGGCCGTTTCTCTTTGAGTGCCTTTCTCAAGCGCATCAACTGACGTCGGTAGAGTTCCCCTGTGATGGTTTCGGATGGTTTGAGCAGCTCATAGTACACAACGCCCAGCTGGTCCCACCAGATACACAGCATCACTTTGGATCCGTGAATATTCGGTTTGGGCGTCGATGACGGAATATGACCAGACAGTCCCCATGATTTTCGGCGTTTAGGATTATCGTAGTAAACCCACTTTTCATCTCCAGTCACAATCCGGTGCAAAAATCCCTTCCTTTGTTGTCTTTGAAGCAGTTCCCGCAAATGCTGAGAATTCGGCTCGTAGGTTGCCATGTTTGAGTGCCAATAACTTTATAATGCATACACGTATCCGTTAGCTTTTTAAAATTGTTTACATTGGCAGAGCCTCTAGTTTAAAATGCCACTTTTTTTTATTGAGCTAGGGCCACTACTTCGGCCGCAGTGGCTCTCTAAGTAAAACGGTCACTGCAAAGTTGTACTCCTAATACATTGAGGTAGGTTTCGGAATTTTTTAAAATAAATTCGTTGACGGGAAGCGATGCAAACACGACTATCTCGAAATGTAGTTTTCAAAGTCTGTGCAAGATGTATCTCGAAAAAGGCTTGTCCGATATTGTCCAAATTTGGATACAATATTCTTCGATAGTTTTTGTCGTTCGCCACGTAGGATTTTTTTTAAATGTTCATTTTTTACGGAACTGTGAGCGTTTTAATATAACATTCGTTTTTCGTTCGCAATTTCCGACGATTTTGGATTGCATACGCATTGCATGAAAACGCAATGGTTCAGTCAAATGAAAAACCCCTACGTGGCGAACGAGAAAAACTATCGAAGAATATGGTATCCAAATTTGGATGAAATCGGACAAGCCGTTTTCGAAATACATCTGGCACCGACTTTGAAAACTATGTTTCGAAATAATCGCGTTTGAATCGATTCCCGTCAACGAATTTATTTTTAAAAAATCCTAAACATACCTCAATGCACATATTTTCCAATAAAAAAATCCCGGATCCAATCGAAACATTAGTTTTTGAGATAAAAATTTCCGAAGTATACCTGTTTTTCTCGCTGTTTACTCAGGTACGTCCTCTAAATAAATACACTTTCGAAATACATTTAAAAAATATTTATTTAAGTTACTTTTTATAGACGGAAATGGTAGTTAAAAAAATGTCCTAAAAAATTGTAGGGCTGCGCTGATGAAATCTTGGAGATGGATCGTCGAAAACAAAAAATCAAATGGTTTTAGATTCAGCATGTTAATGGTTATAGCACATATCATATGATTTTCCATATATGCAAAAATAACAAAATGGTGGACTTTTTTCGAAGAAACAAAAAAAAACATGTTTTTTCACCGTTTTTGGCAAAAAAGTAAATAACCAAATTTAAAAAAAATCTTGATATGCGCTACAGCTCTAGTTGTGAAGAATATGTGGTTAAGATTTCATAAGGATCGGTTCAGTAGTTTCGAAAGTTTTATCAACAAGCCTTCGAAAAACGTTGTTTCGAGAAAAACTGGTTGAAAGTTTGTTTGGGTTACATAAATACATACATTTAAAAAAATGTATTTTGAAAGTGTATTTATTAAGTGTAACAACTTCTATATCAATATCTATAGTATAAAAATATCAAAAAATCCATGAAAATAGCCTTTTTTAGCGTCTGAAGTCGAAAGTGAGAAGACCCCTTAACGCCTGAGGCTACTCTCGAAGCCAAAAAGGGCATATGTTGTGATTTTCTTTCAGCGAAACTATAAAATAAATCGAAATTACAAAATAGGGGTTTTATACACGTAATTGACTATACAAAATTATTTTTTCACAGCGATGCATGTCCAAATGGCGACTGTGCAGCATTTTTTCGATGACATCTTTAGTTCTGGAAGTTTAACGGCCGGACAAACAGCTCCTATAATTTTTTAGTTATCATGAGACACTAGAGTTTTTTCGATTACATATAAGAATAGCTATCGAAGTATGTAGAATTGTTTTGATATATTGTTTTTCGTCAAAATGGCGCGTTTCTAAAACAAAAAGTATAAAATGCCATGAGAAAACTGTCAGAAAATTGTTTATAAAAAAGGAACTATGCAATACAATGGAAAATCCTACGTAGTGACTTAGAGACTGTAATTTTAAATATCCAGTTAACAGTTCAAATGAATTAAAAAATTTAAGGTTCAAATTTGTTTGAGTTATCAGTCCGGCCGACTTGAAAAATGTAGTTTTGAGATAAACGAGTCTAAAGTTAGTAGAAAGTCACGACATGAATAATGTTTCAATACCTTCAATCGTGAACAATATTCGAAAATCGAGTACTTAGAGATTTTTCACACCCATAATCTTTAGGAATATAATTTTATAGGTACCAAGGTACCTATTTAACAAAAAAAAATCGATTTTCTGATAATCCTAGAGTGGCCTAAGGTCTTAAGACGTTACCTCTGCGTGGAAAAAAATGTTACGCGTTTTTTTTATTGGCTCAAATTATGGATAAACACCACAAGAATGATATACAACAGGAATTTCATGCAAAAAAATTGGAACTTAATTTTTATTCACTTCTTCTATAACGGATTTTTCATCGTATAACATTGGAATAATTTTGGTTTTTGTATGCTCCAGATCGGACTGCTTGTGAAACTGCAAAATCACCGATCGACACGCCTTTCTTTGAGGGGTGGTTTCCCCATTTAAAACCGTTTCTACGGCAATAAAAAAATACTTATCCGATAGTTTTCAATCCTTTATGGCATATATAAGTTTCAACAAGATCGAAGGTGGACCCTTAAGTGAGGTGCCGCGATAGTGTAGCTAAGAATGAGCCTTCATTTGTTTTTTTTTATATACGTTAAACATGTAAAATCAACATTTGAAACCTCATTTTGATTGCTTTTTTAGTCCTCTAAAAAAATCCCAAAAATGTCTCACTTTTCTGGTCCAGTAAAAGAGACGTAAACCGAGCACTCTTTTAGGGTAGAACATGAATTTTTGACTGAAGGCAGATGGTTGCATACTGAAAGTAACTCCAATAAAATGTTGCCCCTCAACTTGTCCCAACCCTAAGAAATAGGGGTTGAAAACTTAAAAATCGCCGTATCTCGATAATTAATAGCCCGATGAAGGACGAAGACGCAGAAGGACAAGGACGCAGCGATATGTCTACTCAGCTCGCACACGCGTCAACCCCGAATGTTCGAATCGTTTTTGTGCCGCTATTTTCAAAGATAAAGGGTTGGACGTCAGGTAACTTTATGTGAATTTTATGATCCCAAACAACTTTTACTTAAAACTTTTTTTGATCGGGCTATTAATTGTCGAGATACAGCGATTTTTAATTTTTCAACCCCTATTTCTTAGGGTTGGGGCGAGTTGAGGTGCAATTTTTTATTGGGGTTACTTTCAGTATGCAACCATCTACCTTCAGCCAAAAATTTCATTTTCGTCTCTTTTACTGGAATATTCAGTGGCCTCATAGATCTAACGCCACGAGGTTCCTTATCAATCTCCTTCCAGATGACGAAACGAATCATATCGCGTCATTCCCTCAAAACATTGCGGTGTGTAAATAACGTGAAACAGTCATAGAGGGGAAAGCTAGAGGGTTGGTGAAACGGGAGGTATCCTCAAGGCGTATTAAGTTCCGACGAATCGATAAAGAGAAATCGAGAGACGCAGAGCGCGCTCCGATTCCCCACTGGGAGCACTGATGCTTTTCCCTTTCGGCCCCTGCCCCCTTCGCTACGTGGCACAAATAAAATATTGGCATTCCCTCAGCTCTCGTGTAGCGGTAGGAGATGGCGGGGGACACGTCACCCTTGGAGTGTAGGAGGCAGGCGGGGGTTGAAAAACGAAAAGTGCGAAGGGGTTTGAGTTTCCGGGAATGGGGAGGAACGCGACGAGCTTTGGCTTGCCAAATGCCGCTTAGTATTTTGCAGTTTCGTTCAACATCGCGAGTGGTAACTGCAACCGTTGTACGTTTGAGGAAAGTGCCAAATGGTAGCTGAGCTCTTTTTGCCCAAGAGAGTCCGAGGGACCTGATGTAAATGGAGGGTTGTCTGGGATGAGAAACAGTGATTCGCCACTTTGACCGAGTCGGCCCAACATTTCGTTAACATCAAATGGACATCATTTCCCATTCGTGCGGACCCTTCAAGTGGGCAATCCTTCCCCATTCGTATTGATCCTTTTATAGTCTTGCGGCAATGGTTTAATCGCCCTGAGCGAATATGTGTTTTCGAGTTAGCAAGACGAGAATCGGATCAGCGATCGTCAGCTCCAACTCCATCATTGGAGTTCGGGGATAGTCGTGAGGAGAAGGAGAATCGAAGATAAGCGGCGATGAAGATTGGGGTGGCGAAGTGGTCAAAAAGTGGGTCCAGCCAGTAGGATAGAGATCGTGCCGTAAGACCGGCGTAGGCGACAGGTCAGTGAGAATCCACGTAGGAAAGTTGATCGCGAGAGTGGAGAGCAAGGGATGAGGTGGCAGTGTGAGAAGGTCTACTGTCTGCCAAAGATGCGAAGGGATGAAGCGATGGAACAGTGAATGAGTGAGGCAGAGAAAGGTCTCCCGTTGGATAAAGTTGCCAGCGCACGACTGGTAAGAGTGTATCCCTCGGGACAAATTTTGTCCTAGTTGGACGCGGCTCACAGGTTGGCGCAGAATCGTTGGAGATGAAGACGAGAGATGCCGGGAAGCAGGTTAGTCCTGAAGCTCTTAAGAGCCCGCCAGCGAACCCCGATCACGTCGATTGCTCTCGAATCGCTTCGTGCAACTACAGGCGAGGATGCATTTATGCATGACATTCACATATCGAGGATGGAGAACGGGTAGATTGTACGAGTGGAAACTTCACGTATTTCGAACTCGTTAAATCGTCGAATAAAAGTTACTTCCAAAGACTGCTATCACAAGACTTTTAATCTCGATATTGTTACAGTAGAGGAGAAAAAGACTATGCTCATTAGCAAAAAGGTGACTGGTGTCCTCTGATCGTTGATGCTCAAGATAATTGACACCTCGCTCCAGTCCAACCTGAGTGGGACATGATCTCATCCCGGCGAGAAATTGCGAGCTCTACCTGGCACGGTCGTCATTGTTTTACGAGAGAGGTTTCAGGATCCTGGGGGTTGTTAAGGACGGCTTACGAGTTTCTACACCGCTCCTACCTTCGGGGTCCCTTTTCGCATCAGCGATCATCTCACTACAGTTAACGATCATAATTGTACATTTACCTCGTTGTCTCTTGCTGCTCCAGTGAATACTCCCAAGCTGATGATCAACCAGACACTGTTGCAATACTTTGAACTAGGGGATCAAAGAGAATCAGCTCATACAGTTTTTCGTGATTGGTGGAGGAATGAATAGAAATGATACGATGAGCGAAATCTTGCAGATATTCGTTTATAAGCGAATGGTAGCTTGGCAATGAAAAGTATGTTCCTGCTTGTTGAAGGCGTTGTCGATTTATCTTCACGTTGATTCCCCATCTATCCTAATCGCCATGATCATTGGCGACCTAACAAAGTACCAGTATTCCAATCCACCGTCACTTCTGGCAGTTCACTTCTGGCACAGGTTGAGAGTCAGCGGTGCACAGTTGGGAAACTGCGTAAAACATCGTCGTAGAAGAGAAGCACGATGTTGGCTGTTGCATAATGATGACTTCATTCTAATTTCTCTGCTTCGCGCGATTCCGTCACAGTAATCTAGATGTAGCAAGTGGCGTTGAAAGTTTTTTTCCCATCCAATTTGTAATGGTAATGGCTGAATAGGCGTCGTCACCGCTTGTCGTCAACTCGTATCACGTTCCGAAAAAAAAAAAAAAAAAAACAATACGGATACTTTCCGGCACGGGAAATGCAGAGAAGTTTGGCAAGCGTTGGTAATTAATGCCTCGTGAGTGGGGGTGAAGAGTGATCGAGGCATATTCTACCAAGCGCAGTACAGCGTTGCGATCGAGTTGCCGCAGGAAAAAGAACCCAGATATCGATGGCAGGGCTTCGAAGGGTCTCGAGAGAGTTTTGACTGCCGGGAGTTCCGATTGTGAGACAGAGAAAAGGGAAACCAGCATCGAGGGTTGATTGTCTCCCAGAGTTGAAAGCCACGTCCTTCTACTCATTTTGCTTTCAGTTGATGAATTCTTCAACTTTGGAATATCCTATTGAAAGCTTACGGGGGTGGAAAAAAACCGGCGAAGTTTTTTCAATGGATTCAATTAGCCTCGTATAGCCGCGATGAGACAGACGGAGAAACCGGAAGGCGTGAACAGGGTCAAAGAAAGCCATACAAAACGGAAAAGCAGCCTGTTCTCCGTCATTGAGAAGTATCCTGCTATCTTCCTAACGCTTCGTGTCCAACAGTGCCTTCTTCTTCGTACACTTTCTTCAATACAGTAGCTAATACTGGAGGAAGTTCTTTTCCATGCAAGTCCATGAAAATACGGACGAGGACAAAAGATCAACCAGCGAGTCTAAGCAGAAAAAGAGAAACCGAAAACTTCTAGGCTGTTTATTCCAAGCGCATCGAGCTGCGCGAGATCCACAACGGCTAATCGGGAACAAGTCGTAACTGACGAGGAAGACTCGTCTTTTCTGCGAAGAGAAAATCTCGAAGAAAGTCATTGTTCTCGTCTTTGTTATCGACTCTCATCCTTGTTCAAATGTTCAACGTAACTTTGCACTTGTTCGGTGTTGCGGTTTACCGTTCAACCAGCGCGGAGTGGAACCTGAGCCAAATGACAGGAGGAGAAAACGAGAAAGAGGATGAAAAGGGACTAAGCGAAGAAGTTGCTTGTCCCTCCAAGCACGACACCACGGTTCTTGGGTGCAAAAGAAAGTCTAAGTTTGTCGTTAACCCCCTGTCACGCTTATCACTATATACTATGTGCTTTTCACATAATGTTACGCGGGCACACATCCTAGCTCGAAGCTTATTCCTACTTTTCACGATTCTAATGCAGGCTTTGAGGAAGAGTTGCAAACACTTCGCACTTACCAATCTCACTCCCTCTCGCCAACTGTTTTAAAATATATGACTTCTGGGATCAATAGGCTTCGGGAGTTTCCAGTGAAAAACCACAGATGTGCGCAACCCTTGCAAAGTGCACGAAACAATGGATTCTTTCGCAAGGATCAATTCTCCAATTCATTCAGCCTCCATTTGTTGAAATACTTTCAAAAAGATGAAAACCCAAGTAGATAGTCATCCACAAAGCATGCAGGTGCCATTTGATATCCGTGAATATGATGACCTTTGGCTCATTGGATGATGCTTCTCATTAGGACTCATTGTGATTACGCGTTACCGCATTACATCGTCCTCCAATGCCTATCGACCTTGCGCAGTTTACTTCTGTCACTAGTCCTGCAGTGATCAGCCGAAATTGGGGCACAACGGAGGAAACTCGGGGAGGGCGAGAGAGGATTGAAAGAGAGATAAGGAGAGAGAGAGAGAGAGAGGAGGGTCGTCATGGGTAAGTGAAAAGAAAACGCGAGTGGCGCGAGTCGGCATAGAGAGCAAAAAAGAAGTGAGGCAACTAAGTGGAAAACTGCCTGAAGGATAATTGCCTCGGCAACGGGCGAACTCTTGGAACTGGTTGGGTGCCTGGCTCTCTTCAGTTGGTTTGAGAGACCCAACTGGGTAACTAGCTACTGAACATTGTATACTATATCCCGAGGAAAACGTCGTGGCTGAGACGTTGAAAGGCAAAACCCCTCTTTTTGGAGCAATGTTCATAGAAGAGACAGAAAGAGAGATACAGCGATAGAAAGGCCAATATATTCACAGAGTCAGCGACAAAATGGAAAAGGTAATTAATTTACGCCAAAGCAATCCCATCAGCATAAATCAATAACTTGTCACCCGACATTTTTCATTTCCACGAACAAGAGGGAAGAAAAGCAGGTTGCATCAAAGACTGGCCCCTCTGGAATGTCAATTTGCTCAGCAATCCTGTTCGTGTGCTTCCGCCCATTTCATTGATTACAAAAATCGTGGCAATAACTCATTTTTATCCCAATTTTCGTAACGTGTCGTTGATGTTTGCCGATGCAACCAAATGAACACAAGCTTTTACAAACTGCGTGTCTTCACTCATTTCAAATTAACAATCCGCAAACAACCTGAGTTAAATCAACTTTGCAGTGTGTACCCAAGTGATTCCATTGAGCATTGGCGACACATACGTATACACCCACGCACACATGTATGGAGTAGAATGGAGGATTGTACATGTTCAGTAGAGACTGTATTATTTGTAAGTTCGACGGATCACATGGACATGGTCCGTCTCGATTATATGGCAACCCCGTTCACTCTCGCTTCAACCGTGTCTGGCAATTATTCCCCTGGCTGTGTCTCTGCGTACACCTAATTATGTACATGTATAGGACACTCGTAACCATACTCCTCTCTCTCTCTCTCTCTCTCTGACTCTCTGGCTCTCTCTCTCTCCATGCAAGCCTGGCCAGTCCCACGTCCTTACAATTCCTCTCGTTGGGGCTTGATGGTCCAACAGGGTAATGCCTAGTTGTAATATCGAGGGCTTGTTGATTCAGTGTTCGACTCGCCCCAAGTGTAAATTTGAGAATCAGCTGGCGTGTCATCAGGACAGATCTCACGATTTCGTCCACCAATCGTAGATCCTAGTTTCCAGCGGATGCGATGACGAGAACGATGCTGCTGACGCTGCTGTATATCTCGGAAACATCGCCGGGACTTGATGCGAGGAGAGTTTCGACGTTTGCACGAGAACGTTATCGTTTTGCGGAAGTGTGTGCGAGTACATCGTCGCCGGATGGCAAACACGAAGCCGAAGAAGCCTCCACGTGGCCGCTGCTTGCATCGGGCAAAATCACTTGGGCGGGACTAGGAACGAACGGGAGTTGTGAAATGATTGAGGATCATTGGCACCGGGATGAGTGGGTGTTTCAATCGTTTTGATGGAGTGTCTGTTGAGGGGAATCATGAATTGTCTGATGTTAAAGTTTGGATCGTTGGAAGCCAACTCACATTTTTATTTATATTTTGTCATTTTTATCATTATATCGAATACTATTTTGCGGATGCCTGTACCTTAAGAAATGGCCGAGGGATTTGCGTAGCTGAAATCCGCTGAAAGTGATTTGAGCAGGTTGAAAAAAATTCATTTTTATTGCATTCCAAAGTTGCATATCTCAATCTTATTGAGGTGGCTACGCGGGTCCGAAAATAAGTAGCGGCACTTGAATTTTTATTGATTCGCTCTTGTATTATTGTTATTGATATGTTTTGTTTTCATTGTTATAATTGATAAGCTGGGCGGTGCAGCTGCCACGATCTTTTGTGGTAAACAGCAACGGCTTGGGGCAATACTTGGATAGGTGATCGCTGCATCGTAGCTTGCAGGCTGCCTACCGAGCTGTCATCGACTAGAAGTAAACAAAAATGGATCGTAGGAGACTAGAAAGGGCAGTAACATCACGAAACGGTACCGAAAAACATTGATAAAGCTCGATAAGGTCAAAAGCGTAAATTGAAATTTTCTGGTAGGTAAAAATTGGGACTCGAAAATGCGAAATTGGTTTCCGACTAACCAAAACGCAGTACTCCGTAGGAATAAGGTCAAGTCCAACAAGACCAAATGCTCATTCCGTTTCAGGTTCAAATAGCATTGGAAAGGGCTCATTTCAGCCATTTACGCTCGAATTCACTAATTGTTTTCTCATTACTGTTGTCGCCAGTGATTAATCGCGAATTTGTTTTCGCCCGGTCTATACTCGGCTGGTCGCGGGCGCCGGAAAGAGAAAATCTATCGCAACTCGGCTGATAAAATCGTGAACAGGTCGCAAAGTCGACGAACCGTAAAAAAAATATTGCGAGTCAAAAAGATTCGGTTAAAAGCTGCACATCGGTAAAGTCATCTCACCGTGCCGCGAACAATGTTACAGGGCGTGTGTAAAAAGAAAATCTCTTTCAGCGTGCACCGCTGCTTCGTTTGTTCCGGTAAAAGCTGCGAATTAAATGCACAAGGGTGACAAAATGGGTTGGAGCCTGCGAGCTACCCTTCTGGCGTATGTAGGCCAGAATGGAAATGCGTAGAGGAGAAATACGGACTCAACCACGGGAGAGCCTCGGCAGTAGAGAACGAATGAAAAAAAGATCACCGAGGGGAAGAGCGTCAAGTGAGCAAAGAATGGGTAAATTTTATTATACGCACCTTTTTTCCTGCACTGTACGACAATTGTTTCACAGTGCAAACTCTATTGTAAAAGACGAGGTGAGGGGAAAGATTTTGTGCGTGAAAAGAGACTCGAGTGACAGAATATCGGAAAAAGGGGTGTCTCTATGACACTCATTCACCTCGAATTCCGTCAGGGCATTCTTTCCAGCAGTTATTCGCGTGAATAAAAATTGTGGAGCTCAAATAAAATTTGTTGAAGTTAAACGAAGTATCGTAACCAAGCAAAAGTTGTGGAAACGAGATAAAAGTACTGAAAGTTAAATAATATTACTAGAAAGTAAATAAAATTATTGGAAATAAAATAAAATTACGGGGAATTAAATAAAATTACTGGAAATTAATTAAAATTGTTTGTTTCCAATTATACTTATATTCCAATTATACTAATAAGGTATACAATTCCATCATACGATCGTACAGAAATTACACGATTGATGAACCAAAAATAAAATTGATGGTAATCAAGCGAAAGTTGTGGAAATCGAATGAAACTTGTGAAAATGAAATAAAATTACTGGGAAGGAAGTAAATTCACTGGCAATGAAAGAAAATTACTGAAAATGAAAGAAAATGACTGGAAATAAAATAAAATTATTCATAATGAAATAACATTACTGGAAGTAAAATAAAATAGTGGATATTAAATAAATTTGTTTGTTTCCAATTAGACTTGAGGTTTTACATAAGGTGCAATTCTGTCAAACGATCGTGCACAAATTACACGATTAATACACCAGTGTGAAAAAAAATATTTTTCCAATGACGCAGATAAGGCATGACGGTCGCTTCAGCGAGGGTTTCCTAATTCGAGGCTTGCGGATGCGGGTCAATTTTCGCGATGACTGTGCGAAGGGCGTAGCAGGAATTTCTCTTTCCCAAACGAGAAACCCTGATGGGAAAGCAAAGGGATGCGAGAACGAAAAAAAATCGTGACGAAGGGAGATACACGAGAGATTCCAGACCCGTGTTAAATTACCGCAAAAACAGCACCTGTCGATGATGTTTTTCCTTTGTGGCAGTTCATCACTTGAGTTACGCGCCAGAGCATCTCAAACCCAAATAGCCGCCCTCTGTTTACTCATTTCTCAGCATCCCTTTGTCGGGAATTCCACCAGATATGGTGGTCCAGAGTTTGCTTTGAAGAAATATTATTTATCAGGGTGAAACTTGATGAAAATGCGGCTTGATTCACCAAAATTGTGACACCCGTCTCATAAAAAGATTGTTAACATGTCCCGAGGATGTTTTAAGAAATCGAATGGAAAGCATTAAGGGGCCTTCTTACTTTAGACGCTAAAAAATGGGAATAAAAAAAGGAATCATTCCGCGATTATCTGGATAAAAAATAATTGAAAGACCTTGCGAGCCATCGCGCATTTCACCATCGAACTGCCCGATAAATCGAAGGTGACGAGGGCGCTCGTCTCCCGTGGGCATCAGCATCAAGTGTCGTCAATTCTTCTACCGCGTCTTTTGAAAAATCACCGAGTCCGCTGGGAACGAAAAAAAACAGCGAGAAACGTAATTTGAAGAAGCATGAGAAAATTAAAACGAGCGGAAGTTTGTGAAGACCGAGAGGAAAAACGTAGAAAAGAAAAAAAATTGACTGGATCAAGAAGAAGAACAAAAACAGAATAAAATTTCCGACGAAGAGTTCCGAGAGAAATGAGAAAAAAGCGGAAAACGCATCACGTGAGTTCCTCTCCCCATTCGGACTGGCGTTCCCATCAGCACGAACGATCGAATAGGGTTTCTCTCGCCAAGCTCGACGCTTAATTAGAGAGCTGCCGGTATTGCCCCATATCTCTCTCTCTCTCTCTCTCTCTCTCTCCCGTCCCCTCTCTCTCACACACAAATGGTGAAGGACAGAGGGATGCTGGGAAAGCTCCCGCTTGACTCAGCAAGCGACAGCTCGACACGATGCTTTTGACGCGCGTATTCATAGATTGAAACGAGATGGAGAAAGATGAAGACAGAAAGACACGTAGAGAGAGGGAGAGGGAGAGAGAGAGAGAGAGAGAGAGAGAGAGAGATATGGATGCGCTGGTTTCTCTGCAGAAGATGCATCGAAGGAAACCCAGCTGGGTCCCGCACGAGCTGAGGAACGGGAGACGCGAGATCGTCCACGCTATCGCGAGCTTAAACAATGGCAGCGTACACAGAAGTGAACGTAGGCGGGATATCGATTGGCCTACATAAACTATATTCCCGCACCTGCTGATGGTTTGCCGGAGTGAGACGAAGAAACACGTCATACCGTTTCACCTGGCCTGACTGACTCCGCAGTCTCCTTTCCTTCTCCTTCTTGCTGCCTACACGGACTAATATATCCTCCCGATACCGGAAATGGCTGGAGGTATATGAGGAACAAGAGATGCCGCCAGACATTCAATCTTGGCAAACTTCATCGTTCAATGTATACACTCCGCTCGAACGAACCGTTCGATTACGCAACTCGCGTATTTTTCCACTAGGTGAGCCGAACTCGTACTTCAACACACCCCGGTTGTACTTGTGGATGATTTTTCTCCGGAGCCTGTTCATTCTCGAATTGGAATGGCGAATACCCAAAATCGCTGGGAAAAATACAATCAGAAGCTACGAAGATGAAGGGACTCGACAGGCAAACGGCTATTTGATTCTGGTGGATCTAATCATCTTCCAAAGTGCTGATTCTGGTCTTTTGGATCTGGTCTCGTCTTCGTCTTTATTTCGAGCTATCAAAAAGGGCCAATACTCTAATTGCGTCCTGATGTCAACCTGCTAAATCTTTGAATTATAAATATTGAGTCTTATTAGATTCTGGCGAGTCCTGTCTCGTCCGTTTCGTATCAAGCCTAGATTCCTCACAAAGACAACTAGACCGAGATTGAGCCGAGTAGAATTCAGCAAATTTGTTGGAAACTCCGGTGAGAAGCCTACGATTTACGAAAACCCAATAGTTTTAATATTCTTCTACCAGATTGGAATCCGGTTCGGACTATGAGGACGAAAAAAGAACTCTTTGCCTGAACAGCTATTTTCTTATTCCAGTTATAAATCCGTTCCACTGAAGACAAATGTAAGTCATAAAACGTTGCACAATTTACTAGAAGATTCATTATTCACTAACGTATTTTTCTACAAGGTGGGCAGAGGTCACTCCTATGATACACCTATCATAGTCATCAATGATTTTTTTTTGGATCCTAGACACATGTCACGAGTAAACGTGCATAATTCACCAGCAATCCGATGAACCAGGCCCTACCTTGCTTGCTTGATACGAGAATACTTGACGTGGCAGGAGGTCCGTGTGGAAATGAAAGTATAATCAGAAGCCGCCCGTCAGGACGGCCAATAGTACGGAGAACTTGTCAAACGGTAATCAGCTGATAACTTGATGATGACAGACTGTGACGAGAGGGAAACTTTCTCGACTGGTTTAAGGTTAACGCAAGGTGTAAGGTAAGAGATTGGACAACACTAGCGGCTATTGAAAAACATCATTGGGCCCAGTTCGATTTTACCGACCAGCATAGGGCTTTCGTCATCTGTCTTCAACGTCATTACATTGAACACGTTGTTTCTCTCTGATGCAATTTTCCAATAACAAGGATGAAGGCAGCCTACATTTAGGGTAACAGTGCGATAGTTGTCGTAGGGGGATAGATGCCTCGTTAGTAACCAAACATATTTAGAAATAAGCATTGACACACTGACTCGTTCACACCGAGGGATGGCGGACCAGTAGGGTCAAACTGGGAACAGTGGCAACAATGGGTACACTAAAGCTTTTCTGTTTCTCAGAAGTGAACATGTTTATATGTGTGTCTTTTGAACATATGAACCGCCCTCGGATGCCAATAGGTTGAACCTGTTTGTGATTCGCTCCCGCGCAATTCGGTTGTGAGAGGTGATTTTATATTACTTTTGGTGTCAAAAGTTGAAAAACCAACTGAGTTTGTATGTTTTTTGCTTGTTTACCTATCGCAGTTATGTTCGAAGTCATTGTTCTCCCGCAATATACAGCTATACAGTCGGTACACAGTCGGTACACAGTGGCTCAATTTTCCGAGGTACACAGAGGTAAGTCATAATATGAATATTTTCGCGTTGTGATTTAGATAGGTAATGGTACTACCTCATTAGGTAGGTACTCATTGTTGATTAATATTCAATAAATGATTGTGATTGATCTCATAATGTGCTGTCTTTTTTTTATTAATTTTTAAATAGTTTACTGTACAATACTCCCCATTGTATAGAGAACAGCACTCCATTACTTACAAGTGTACAGTGGATCAGGGTAATTTTCTTCAAATTTTGCCTGATTTTAACATTTTGTTTGACTGTGAAATTAGGCATGTTTCACTGTGTACACCCCCAAGTACACAGTGGATTAAATCCCATTAAAAAAGGTTATTATCTCAATATCTATTGGGTTAGGCCGTTCAGTATCTTTTAACAAAATGAAGCCATTGAACACACTTCACGTTTAGTCAAGGTTTCATTGAGATTGTGTAGACGGTTAGGCAGCTATAGACCTCTGAAAAAAATGATCCACTGATCCCACTCTGACCCTACTTTCCATATTACAGCATCAAACTTGCCAATACGTGTTTCCACATATGTCGGGTTACTATCGAGGCATCTATCCCCCTACGGCAACTATCCAACTTCTACCTTATTTTCCTATACTTTTCGCAGTTTTCCTTAGCTCTGGCATATTTGGAATTTTTGCTGTAGCTGCGGTCGCTTGAAGGAGAACTATGCAATAATGTTCCAACTGGGCCACCACATACGGCGAGGGTGAGGCATTGGGAGAGCGGAATAAACATCCCCGGTTTCAGGCACTCCATTTTCATGCCAAAATGGATAGCCTAGAGAGCAGTGATCTCTTTCTCTCTGTCCCTTCATTTCTTTCTCTCTCTCTCGCACGCGTTCAGTGTGTCCCTTCGGAAGTTTCAGAGCCCAGCCGCTGCCAGGGTCCGTTGATTACACACCCCATCCAGCCCGCTTTTCTCTGTCACTGAGCTAGTGCGACGCAAATTAAATGCCTTTAATAAAGCGAGTCCGTATTTCCCGGTCTCGACGGCTCAGGTTCCCCTCTCATGTCTCTCTTTCCCACCATCTCTTCGCGCAAGGAACGTTGAACCACCGAGCACTTTAACACTGTGTCGTCACAAGGTTTGGAGCATCATCCTCACCAACCCTCTCTCTTCTGCTTCTGTCTCCAACCTGCTTCGGGTTATTACCAGTTTCAGGGTCCAAACTGTCCGCGATATTCGCACCAAGATGATGTCTTTTTCGTTACTTTTATTCAGATTTTCGCAGTCCTTTTTCTCAATTGTGTCCTCCAATCACAGATCTCTGTATCTGTGGGGCATAAAACCCTGGCGGAATTCTTAATCATCGTTAAATCTTCCTAAGAGCGGGTCATCAACTTTTAACGGCAGAATCTGTAGTGCAGAAAATCTCAACTTTCGGAATTATTACAATGCCTCATGAGATGGTCACAATGAGTGATTCACATTCATCATTTGATAGAACAAGATACTCAAACTAAACGTCTGAGGTTGAATGCATCTGCGTCTGTGTTCGTACATGGAGCAATGGAACTTCGAGCCACGTGACGCGAGAATCTCAGGTTGGTATGGGTCGGCCCTCGTTCCTCGGCGGACGTCCTCAGTAATGTTGAATCTGTATGCAGGATGGCTAAGAAGACCAACGGGCAATAACCCCGTGTCTGCATTATTATGCGGATTATATAGTAACTGATATCAGTTCGTTATCGCACGTACATCTTGAATATGTATTTCAAACAACGTCATTTCCGCATATATTCACGGAGAATGGGTGGGTAATGGAGCTCGGGTTTCTCAAGCCACCCAACGAATGTGTACCTATCCTTTGAGTCATTTCGAGTGTAGCTTGCACGCCCTCTTCGCCTCCCATCACGATTGTAGAACACTGGTGGTGATAGTCACCACAATACTTTGTTTTCATCAATCATATCACAGCGAAAGGTGTTTCAACGAAGGGGTTAGGATGCGACCTGATTCTTGATTTTATAAAATCGGATACGACCTGCCGATTTTCGTTCTGTTAAAAAAATCGGGAAAACTGGAAGCGATTTCTTCGTGGTTTAAAAAAACGAGGAATAACTCCAGATTGCCTTTCCTGCTTTCATTTTTTTATTGTCCGATGTTTGTGCTCACTTTTACAAAATCGTCAAAAACTGCCGATTTTTATTCGCTTCCAAACGAATCAGACAAAATCCTGCTTATTGGTACCAGCTTTATTAAAGTCTGAAAAAAAACTCCCGATTGCTTCTTGCTAAAATACCTGCCGATTATTTTCGGCTCAAAAAAACTTGCCGGCTGTTTCCTGCTGAAAAAAACCTGCCGATTGTTTCCTGCTGAAAAAAATCTGCCGATTGTTTGCTGCTACGAAAACCTGCCGATTGTTTCCTTCTTAAAAAACCAGCCGATTTTTTCCTGTTAAAAGAACCTGCCGATTGTTTCCTGCTAGAAGAACCTGCCGATTGTTTCCTATTTAAAAACCCTGCCGATTGCTTCTTTCTTCATAAAAAACTTGCTGGCTTTCTCCTGCTATGAGAACCTGCCGATTTTTTTCTGCTAAGGACACCTGCCGATTTTTATTCGCTTTCAAACGAATCAGACAAAATCCTGCTTATTGGTACCAGCTTTATTAAAGTCTGAAAAAAACTACCGATTGTTTCTTGCTAAAATACCTGCCGATTATTTTCGGCTAAAAAAAATCTGCCGATTGTTTCCTGCTACGAAAACCTGCCGATTGTTTCCTGCTTAAAAAACAAGCCGATTTTTTCCTGCTAAAAGAAACTGCCGATTGTTTCTTGCTAGAAGAACCTGCCGATTGTTTCCTGTTTAAAAACCCTGCCGATTGCTTCTTTCATAAAAAACTTGCTGGCTTTCTCCTGCTAAAAAAACCTGCCGATTTTTTTTCTGCTAAAGACACCTGCCGATTTTTGCCTGCAAAAAGATCCTGCCGATTTTTGTCTGCTGAAAAAATCGAAAAAACCTGTCGATTTTTATCCGAAATTATTTTTTACTTTACATTTCCCCCATCCCTGGAATAATGCATGAAATATCTCAAGAATTCATCAGCCAAAAATCGTTTCAGCCCTCGGCTGATGCTCCGCAAAAGTATTTCGAGCCGGTGAAATTAGCTGTCCTGCAGCTCTGCTCAAAAGAATTGTACGAGGTCCATGGTCGAGCCAATGCACGCACCGCTTTTTCTTTTTCTTCCTCTCGCCGACAGTGGGAAAGAAAGGCGAGAAATGGCGGGCAGCGGAGGGGAATCTGACAATGGAGATTCAATTATACTCTCTGAGAGATATATCGTCATCATTGTTAACGTTTCGTCACGACATATGACGCCAACATTCGGCTTATTGTCGGCCCGTGCGATCGAGGCTGGCAAAGGAGTGATCGGGGTGTGGAAAAAAGAAAAGAGCATTGAGATTGTGGGAGAGGCACTCGAAGTAACACCGTGGAAATTATGCGGATATACACATTTACCATACACAAATTGTTATTTTAAATGGGATATATATGCGTTTTTAATACGATCTAACGCTGTGAAAGAAACGTATTAGCATATTTAGGCTCGCGTGCGTCGCCTCGCCCCTCCTCTGCTCCTCTAACGTTTTCTTTTTCCTCTTTCAACATTCGACACCCCTTTACGTAGCACTGCGAGTAAAAAGAAAATTCCATCCGGGATTAATCGTCACTCCTTCAGCGCTCTTCGTATATCCCGTGCCTCATTTCTCATGTACTGATGAATCATAATTCCGAGACATGTATACCATTGCCACGACTCCCGGAATCGATTAAAAAATGACTCGGGTCGACAATATTCGAATCCGATAAGCCGGAAAAAATTGTTTCGTGATGACGTCGAGAAAGTTGCATTGGAGGTCAGAATTTGAGAAAATGTATCGTCTAGTAAACTCTGGAAAGTTTTAAGATTTGCCTTTACCTTTTTTGGAAAGGTTTTTATCCGGAACGAAAAATGGGTGATCGAGCAATGGGCCTGCTTTAGTCCTGATACCTTTTCACCTGTATTTTCAATAAGTTTGCTCAATTCTACTTGTCTGAGGCTAGTTACTCTTTCGAAGCAAATTAGGCTCGATGCGAAAAAATGGGACAGGACCGACAGAATTAAATAAGACTCAATGTTTTTAACTTTTAGATTTGATAGGTTGACATCAGGAGGAAATTAGAGTATTGGCCTTTTTTGGTACCCCGAAATAAACACGAAGAGGACGAGACCTGACCCAAAAGAACCGAATTAGCACTTTGGAAAACACGATTAGATCCAACAGGATCAAATTACCGTTTGCCTGTCGAATATCTGAATCTCCGTGGCCTCCCCTAGTCAAAAGGTTTAGCCTATTTTGGAGGCCTTTGACTCCATTTAAGACTCACTTAAGGCTCCTCAGTGTATTATATAGTCCCCCAAATAAACTTCTCTGGTTTGGACAGACGATGGGCAGGTAGGTTGTAAGTTCAATTCCATGTGTAGGCGAAATAATTTCTTCGACATGAATCATTTCAGGAGGTCAGGGAATGACGAATCATAATAAAAAATAATTGAGGTAGAATTCTCAATTGGGTATTTTCATTGATTTTGGATTTATGAAATATTTTATACATTTAGTAGACGGGCTATGATGTCTTGTATGTGATCAGTGTATGTTCGTATGCATAATAGTGCGTATGTGTGCGCGGGTATACGGTGGCACTCAAAAACAGTATATGGACATCCTACTTGGCGCATAAAAGTGGAGAAAAGTGATATTGGTTTCTGTTTTAGACGTTAGGGGGGAAGACATTTTGAGACGAGGAAAAAATTTGCTGATTTACATGATTTTTTTTCAAATGGAAATACCTTTTTCACCATTTTTGAGACGTAGGGTATGTTTAATTATTACTTTTGGCTGTGACTGTATTTTTTTCTTAATTAATCTTTAAAAATGGCGGAGGTATGGCACGGTCTTCTGAACTGCATATTCAAATCCTCATTATCTCAAGCATGATCCCAATTGTTTTGAAAGGTTAAAAAAAAGTATTTTTTCATTGCCAAATGTAGCCATTTGTTTCCGGCAAATTCAATCTTTTTGTTCCAAAACGTACCATTTTATCGATTTTCAACATTTTTCACTTTTTCTTGGTTCATATTCTGCGTATGAGTGTTAATGGAAGAAAAATCTTCGTTCGTATTTTTCGGATTAATCCCGCCTACGCTACGTGTCACGCCGTCTGACACCATCCGCCGCAACCCGTTTAGAAGACCGTGTCATGTCACCACCATCTTTAAAGATCAATCAAAGATTTAAAAAAACCATATAACAGCCAAAAGTCGTTATAAAACATACCTTAAGTTTCAAAAGTGGTAAAGAAATCTTTACTTAAAAAAAAATTGGGATAACCAGCCATTTTTGCCTCGCCTTTAAAGGAGGCAAAAATGCCTCGCCCTCGAGTAGGAGTTCATTTTACATTAAGGGAAGGTTCTGCCTTATTGGGCCAAAAAATGTTCGATTTTTCACCAATTTTTTATGCGAAAAGTATTCAATATTGAATGTTGATATTTGGTATGTTAAATAAGCGGTCTTTATTGAACATCAAATTAATAAAAAAAATGAGCAAAAAAATCAAACATTCTTACTTCGTAGAATATTGTGTATAAGTTGACCTAGAATCAAGAAGAAAAATTGAAAAACAAAAAAAATAGTGATAAAAAAACTGCGATTTTTTTTGGAAAAAAAACAAACTTCCTTCCAATTGCTCACTATTTTTTTATTTTTAAATTTTTCTTCTCGATTCTAGGTCAACTTATACCCAATATTGTACATAGTAAAAATATGTTTGATTTTTTTTGCTTCAGATCACCTGTCCGGGACTTGGGCCTTCCGCAAGTGAAGAATGTCATCGCCCGCGCACCGACATACGTGGCTCTTCCCACTCCCACCACCATGTTTTGTCAAACTTTCCAAAATATTTCGATGTTCAATAAAGACCGCATAGTCAATATGCCAAATATCAACATTATATATTTAATACTTTTCGTATAAAAAATTGGTGAAAAGTCGAACATTTTTTGGCCCAACAAGGCCGAACCTTCCCTTAAATTCGAAGCTACAGCTTACGACCTTTACCTCCCCCCCCCCCCCTCCCACTGTGAAGAGCAGAGTCAAAATAGACTGAAAATTTCGACTCGGGTCCTGATTATAATTGGCCCAGTGATGTTGGGAACTCGGGCGTTTCAATTTGGCCGATGCCCTTCGCTGGGTACGAAGCGCCCCACACACGTGTACGTGTGCCAGCGCGTGGCGGCAACGAAGTGTATCTCTCGTCGTAAATGGGCATTTGCTGGTCGCTACCGTATTCTCGGCGCATTCGACAGAAAGGTTGTTATGATAGTAGTTCGTCCTCGGGGAGCACTCCCGTCTGACTCTCGTATCTGTAAGCTCTGCAGAGAGAACGCACGTTAAAAGTCACCCGAGAAAGGAATCAAGGAATTTGCCCATTCTACCCTCGCTGTACTTTTTCTCGCAGCTGCTCTCTTCTTCTTTCTCCCCAACGAATCCCTCGATCCTCGTACTTTCTCCGTGTTTATACACCTTATCCGTACGTGAGAAAGATAATTTTATTTTCTTTCACCCCTTTTATTTGCCGGGTATTACGGCGAACGGTTGTCGTACAGGAAGGAAAAGGTAAGAAACACCCTCACACATCCTTCGAGATATCCTTTCGGAAAAGCGATTCCAAGTGATAATTTCCTCCCCGGCGAGCCGACGGAAATCCCCTTGAGCTCTTGGCACTCGGAAGTATCGCTGCTGAAATCACCGCGAGTATCCATTTTCCGCCAGTGTCTTTGGTGGCTCTTGCTAATCAATATCGTATACAATTTAGATTCGAAGGTCAGCAGCTCCAATCCATTTCTATTTTAGTTTAAGGTTATTGTGGGATCTATTCAATATGTTACTACCGAGCTGAATTTTTTTCTCGACCTTTATAATCTATTTGCTTTCCTGTGCAGTTTGAATAGCATCCACAGTACCGTATTTTGGAAGAAAAAAATCGGCAACTCGACGTATTTCGTGGGCTAATTACATTACACTTATGGAAAACTCCCGATCATTTTTAAGTACATTATTAATACCTGCTAAGTGAATGTTACCTCGAAGCTGAAAAAGTAGGTATGGTTCGACTAATTATCGGACTAACCCTTCGTACAGTGGAAATGAGGATTCACAGTACCTTTATAAAATTATTAATGTTTTTGATAGCGAATTTTTGCGAAAATCACGCACACAAAATATTAGACTGAATCATGGCAACGTTGGCACAAATACTCAATTATCGAGATACGGCGATTTTTAAGTTTTCAACCCCTATTTCTTAGGGTTGGGGCGAGTTGAGAGGCAACACTTTATTCGCATTACTTTCAGTACGCAACCATCTCCCTTCAGTCAAAAATTCATATTCTACGCTAAAAAGTGGTGGGCTTTCGTCTCTTTTACTGGACTATACGAGGACATCGACTGCGATCCGTTCTCAATTGTAACCCTTTATCTCCCTTTATCTCTGAAAAATATATGTATATAATTTTGTATGTCCTTGAACAACCTTCGATCGCCTTTCATTTCTCTTATCACTTTTGCTACTGACCGGATAGGTGCGCCAAGCCCTTTAACAGCTAACCATTCATTATTTATTCGTTATAAGGGGAGGTTTGCAGCCTAGAATATCTTTACTTTTTGGAAATCTCTCTCAAGCCTCACGTTCCTGTTCGGCTATAACACAAGTACACGAAGGGATACATCCGCAGGAATTTGGAAAATTCTTCATCCTGTCGACAGCAGAAAAAAAGGGTCGTCTCCGTTGTTCGTATGCAGTACGAACACGCTCGGCTTCTTCTTGGCTGTACGGCAAATTCATCTTGATCATTCTCGAGACGCATAACCCTTGATCTCTTGGAAAGGAGGCCTCGCAGGCTATATATATATATATATATATATATATATATATATATATATATATATATATATATATATATATATATATATACACATATGCATATATATAAACCTATCAACCCCGTGGTCGTATCGCAAAGTGTAGAAAAATAATGGGGGGTGAAGGAGAGAGGTAGTGAATAGGGAAAGGAAAAGAAGGATGGAGGAGGCAACCCAAAGAAAACTGGCGATACATAGCTGTTCTCTCTGTTCCGCATCGAGGTATAAAGCTTTCTGCGTCCCTCTCTCTCTCTCTCTCTCTCTCCCTCTCTCTCTCTCTCTTTCTCTCTCTACCAGCGGAACACAAGCCCTCGTGCATGTGTGGGGACCGGTTTTGCTGCTTTCGCACAACCGAGAAATACGTGCCTCTTCGGGACAAAAGGTTTCAACCCCTTCGGCCTGCCAACCCCCGCTGGCGGCTGCAGCTATAACCACGCGCCCCATAGTTCGGATGTCAATTTACCTCCGTACAATGCTTCAATCAGAACGCAAACAACAGTGGCCGGTGTCTGGGCCAAACCGAATTGCATTTTACATCGTGACGTTCCTGGGGCCCAGTGCCCCTTGACTATGGGACGTTCCACGCGAACCGCCATGATGTTTTCACGAAGCACATGCCCGAAGAACTACGCGCGTAGGAAGAAAGAGGAGGGAAAACGCAGTTGTCCAATTTTCCGCTGGACATTAAGGGGTCTTCTCACTTTAGACGCTAAAAAAGGCTATTTTGATGATTTTTTTTGATAGGCTTGTATTATAGATATTGATATGAAAGTTGTTACACTAAATAAATTCACTTTCGAAATAAATTAAATTAAAAAAAAAACATGTATTTATGTAACCTAAACAAACTGTAAACGCGTTTTTTGACGGCTTGTTGATAAAGTCGTCGAAACTACTGAACCGATCCTTACGAAATTTTAACCACATATTTTTCACAACCATAGCTATATCACATATCAAAGCTTTTTTTAAATTTTAATATTTACTATTTTTTGTGCCAAAAACGGTGAAAAAACACTTTTTTTTTTCGAAAAATGTTCGCCATTTTGTTATTTTTGCATGTATCGCATGATATACGCTATAGCCATTTTCATACTGAGTCTAACACCGTTTGATTTTTTCGTTTCGGATGATCCATCTCCGAGATTTCATCAACAGCGCAGACCTACAATTTTTTAGAACATTTTTTCAACTACCATTTTCATCTATAAACAGTGACGTAAATAAATAATTTTTATATATGTATTTCGAAAGTGTATTTATTAAGTGTAACAACTTTTATAACAATATCTATGATATAAACCTCTAAAAAAATCATGAAAACAGCCTTTTTTAGCGTCTAAAGTGAGAAGACCCCTTAAGTTTCTCTGGGTTTCATTTTCTTTTCAGGGGGGAACTTTTGCGAATCGAGTCTGGTGAAGGGGCTTGAGGTTCTTGGTCGAAATTGTTGCACTTGACGTGCCGTTGTATACATCGACGGGACTGCCCTCCCCCCTTCCCCTCTGTTGTGCTTTTCTTCTCGTTGCGGAGTTGCCACGTATATGTTAGCCTTGTGGATTCTCCTCGTCACGTCCGAATCTCGTTTCGCAGCTACGGGCATTCGTATCTCGACGATACTGGCAAACTTGCTGTCACGTATAACTGTATCTCCATCTAATGGTGTTTTCGAGGACGTGCCGCGAACTTGGCGGGAGAATTCAGGGCATCCAGATGAAATTTTTTGAAAACATTGGTTCTTGGTTTGACAATATTTCTCAAAATATGTAACATTTGAAAAATATCGTCTGAAAAGTTCAAGTCCATCGGTTCAAAATTGAGGCAGTTGTGGGCGTTGTCTCAAAATGAGTTTTTCAAAATCGGTGACCACGGTATCGCAAAAATCACTGCACCAATTAACTTCAAATTTAACAAACTTCTTTTGCATATTTAAAAGCAGTGCTCGAACGAAGAATTTTTTTTCAATCCATAATTTTTTTTTTTTGATAAACGAGAGTGGAGCTTTTTTCCCGAAAATCAATTAAATCCATATTTTTTTTGGGTTACTAAATGTGTTTCATTTTTTAATTCTGGACGATTCGTTTCCGATCAGGAGTGGTCACCGCAGTTTTTCGTTTTCCTCACAGCGGTCTGCACAAGGCTTTGTATCGACGACATTTATAAATACTTGTCGGTACAATAATTATAAAAGATACTTAAAACCATACTCTATAATGTGAAAAAAAAATCATTTTAAAACCTGCACACGTTCTCCCAAAAAAAATCATGGAAATTTCTCTTTTTCCGGCCACGGGATGGTGCAACCCGTTAATTCCTCCCTTCACAGTTATCCCTTATCAATGATCACTGTTGTTCGCGAGTAGCAGGCAGGCTCATATTTAAGCTCCTGGTTGGAGTTTGATCCTCGCAGAGAAGGATTTTATATACTCAACGAAGGATTTTAACACGAATTACCGCCTCGATCATACATGATATTATTTTTTTATTCCCGATGAAAATGGCATGGAAAACACGATTTTTCGAAAATATCCCTCCGCAGCTTCGTCGAACACGTACTGGCTTTGCAGGTCCATACGTAGTTGTCGGATTTGCGCTGCACATACACGGTTGACAGCTCGGACAAACAGACACACTCGCTTAACGATTCTTTTGATGAAAATTTGTGCAAATCGTAGGAGTTTTTTTTTCACGTGTTACTCATGAGTGCGTGCATCGCTCGAGTACAATCCTCGCTCATGTAACATCACGTATTGACCGCACATGTGCACTGGTTGCAGATAGCACAGGGAGGACGTTTCTATGTGCTCGGAGGGTTTCGTTTCATCCCTCGCATGGCCTCGCTGATACTTCAACAAGGCAGCCCATCAATATTGTACGACCGTTTCCCTTTCGCTTTGTATGGCATATTTCAGATTTCGGTCAACCGTCTGGTCCGCGATAATAAAAGATTGTCAATAGTGAAACCAGATTGGGAAATAATTTTTACAAATCCCGTTGCCCTGTGGCAATTAACAAAAATTTCGTCAATTTCTACCAATTTTTATACATATGCAGGCTGGCCTGAAAAGTGACGTTCTTTTTAGCTTTTTCCGAAGTTATTTTTCACTATTTCAAGTTTCCCGAGAGATACATACCAAAATCCACCTGTTGGTATTTTTTTCCCCGCTGCTTCGTAATTGTACTATTTTTGTTACATATTCGCACATGCGTGCGGATACTCACAAGAAACATCACTCAAAGGAGGTTTCTACTTTGTTAGGCAACAAAATGTTGATTTTGCTGACATAGCAGATTAGGTGTGAATATGAAACTTTTCATTATATTCGCACATAAACTTCAGTTTAACTTTAAACGCGTTTTTCTCAAAACCACGTTTTCCAAATTTGCGGAAGAGTGCTCCTACACGCCCTAGATGAGCAATCGCTATAAAATTTGGCAGGCATGTGTGCAATAAACGTCTTCATTAGTTTAACTAGAATTGACCAAAAATATTCAAACGTTTTCTTTTTGTAAACAAAAAACGGTAAACATTTTTGGTAATAAACTAAACTTCCCCTTCGATCGATGACTATTTTTTTTATTTTTCAATGTTTCTTCTTTATTCTAGTTTGACTTATACACAATATTGTACAAAGTCAAAATATCTTTGATTTTTTGCTTCAGATCACCTGTTCAGAACTTTGGACTTCCGCAACGAAGAATATCTCGGCCGGCGCACCGACATACGTGACTCCTCCCTCCCACAGTACCATGTTTTGTCAAACTTTCAAAAATATTATCATGTTCAATAAAGACCAATGGGAAAACATACGAAACTTCACCATTCTATATTCAATATTTTTCGCATAAAAAATTGGTGAAAAATCGGACATTTTTTGGCCCAACAGAGTAGAAACCTCCCTTAAGTGTCCGTCTTCGATTTTTTTGAAACTCATATCTGTGACAAAGTATTGCAATCTATCAGAGACGTATTTTTTTATTACCGGAAAACGGTTTTAAGTGGGGAAACCACCCCTCGAAGAAGGGCGACTCAAGGGGTAGATTTTCAGTTTCACCCACAAGCAGTCTACCGATCTGAATGAAATAAAAACCAAAATTCTTCTGATGTAAAACAATGAAAAATCCACTATAAAAGTATTGAACAAAAATGAAATCAAGGGGTGATAGGCCTTTCTTCGGGGGATGGTTTCCCCCCTTGAAACCTTTTTTCCGCCGATAAAAAAATACGTGTATGATACTTTACTATGCTTTATCACATATGTGAGTTTCAACACAATCGAAGGCCGGCACTTAAGTGATGTTCCTTGTCAGATCATAATTGACAAATATTGTCCATGATTTATCGCGATGATTCGATATTGGATTTTTTGTGCGCCATTCGCACAATTCACCCCATTTAGGCCTCCAGTAAATTTTGGAATTTATATGGAGATCCGTATGATTTAAGAACTCAACGTAAGCCGGCAAATCTTCGAGCTCATCCGTCCCGCTGTCGCAAGGCGATCGTATTTATTGTGCGGATTGTTCTGGGGATGGGAGTATAAGGATGACAGGAAATAAAAAGGGTAGCACGTCGATATCCATTCTCGTTGAAGTGAAATACCAGAGAGAGAAAGAAAGATAGAGAGAGAGAGAGGGGAGAGAGAGAGAGAGAGAGAGAGAGAGAGACTGCTAAAGCCGCTTCGTGCTGCTTTTTTTCACCACGGTTACGTGCATTGGGTCTCCGCCTTTATTGCTCCTTGTTTTTCCATTCTTTTTTACCATTGTTTTTGTACGTCTCCATTTACGAAGGTCCGACGCTTCCTATTGATACTCTTTCATCACGTGTTTATTTATTTTTTTTCTTTGTATTGTCCGGCTACATTCACGGTACGCGATACTTAACGCTACAATTCCCATTTTGTCACGATTTTCCTCGCTGACTCTCCGAGTCTGTGAAAAAAAAGTAATTAGCTCGAATATCCGTGAAATTTGATGAAATTGCTAATCAGTGCTGTCGAGGGTCAATTCACGTGACAATTTGTTACAATGAATTTTTTTCCTGGTGGACGAGGCGAAATCCTTTTTCGTCCACTGTCGTCGAATATCCATAAGTGAGTATAGAGTAGAAATGAGCGCCAGAAATGGCTGGAAGTAGACAAATATAGTGAGTTTTGAAGGTAAGTACAGAGTAGAAATGAGCGCCAGAAATGGCGGAAGGGTGAAAAGACGAAGAAAGATGCACATTTTAAGACATTTTTAATAAAGAGAATGTTCGGTAAAAGTTTAAGTTTGTTTGGGTTTGTTTAGGTTATATACTATACTCACTTATGGATATTCGACTTATGAATATTCACTTATGGATATACGACTTATGGACATTCGCCTATGGGAATTCAACTTATCGATATTCTACCCCAATCGTTTCGTCACATGATTGGCACCAATCGCTCGACACGTCCAGATTTTTTTAAATCTCAGGCAATGGGTGAATTCAGTATTGAAAAAATAATCCACATTCCTTACGAGACCAATTGACTATTTCTCTGCAATTCTTTCTTCGCATTTTGCGACTTACGTCACAAGAATTTTAATCCTCCGTGGTCATCCTCTGCGTTAGTACACACTAGGGTCGGACGTGGAGCTATTTTTTCCTTAATCTATTTCCAACCATGGAGCTATTTTTTTCCTTGAACTACCATATCTCAAAAGAACCACCCTAAAATTTCATGATAAAAATTGGAGATTGCAAATATTGCAAATATATGTATGTATATATATATATATATATATATATATATATATATATATATATATATATATATAATTCCTTTCTCTCCGCCTCAAAAAGCCGTCGAAATCTTGTCACACGCATTCGCGTTAATAACGTTTTTCGTCGTGACAGTCCATAACACCTTTTTGTCAGGAATTCAGGAATACGTCGAAACTTCGAAGGTACGATGCTGTCGAATCGAAGTTTCCATCTATTCACTGCTGAGGCAGTTATAGTTATAGTTATAGTCATAGTTATAGTTATAGTCTCAGTAGGGCCTTATCAAGGCAAACCTTGGTTGGGACCTATCGGGGAAAGCCTTAGTAGGATCTTATCAGGGACGGCCTCAGTAGGGCTATTTTAGTATTGCTTGATTTCGGGCCTGAATATATCCGACCCGATCGGGGCCGGATCGGGGCCGGATCAGGACGTGTGATACCGTAATAGGTATCACACGTATCACACCCCGGTCGGGCCCTGACCCTGATCAGGCTAAGCCTAAGAAATTTCTACGCGGGGCCTTGTCTTATGCAGCGCATATTAGACATGCCAATTTCAAGACCGAATATCTCGATAACGGAATGGTCAATGTATTTAAATTTTCGCAAACGTATGCAGAATACCCTGGACAACATTAGTATTAAATTACGAAACTTTCTCTCTCACCCATTCTTAGCATGTAGCCCAGAACCCCGACCGCTCATCCACCAACGTCGGTTGCTCTCTTCGTTATATACTACTGTGCCCAAAAAATAAGGTGACATTGTATTTATTTCGAAAATTCTTTATTTATTTTTCCAAATCAATTTCATCCCCTTCAAAGTAATCCCCTCCCGATGCAATGCACTTATGCCAACGGATTTTCCAATCTTCGAAACACTGATTGTAGTCACTTTCCGGGATGGCCTTCAGTTCCGTCATCGCTGCGGCTTGAATCTCCTCTATCGTATCAAAACGGTGTCCCTGGAGCGATCTTTTGAGCTTGCTGAACAGCCAGAAGTCGCACGGCGCCAAAAACTCAACCCATATCGTTCCGCAACCACCGTATTCACCTGATCTGGCGCCGTGCGATTTCTGGCTATTCAGTAAGCTCAAAAGATCGCTCCGGGGACACCGTTTTGATACGATAGAGGAGATTCAAGCCGCAGCGAAGGCATAAGTGCATTGCATCGGGAGGGGATTACTTTGAAGGGGATGAAATTGATTTGGAAAAATACATAAAGAATTTTCAAAATAAATACAACGTCACCTTATTTTTTGGACACAGTAGTATTTCTATGCTCGTATTTCGAGGCAAATGGGCTATGAAAAAAAGACTCCTTAACGATATGTGTTGGCCGAATCAGAATTCAACTGTAAATATAAATAAACAACCTCGGTAGCAACGGCAGTGATGGTCAATTGCAAACCCGTACAAGTAATTACCAATTCGGAGCTGATCCCTCATCCCATGGGATCCGGTAGCGAGGTTTCAACCATGCTATCTCCATTTCTATTGCTTCCTCTCTCTCTCTCTCTCTCTCTCTCTCTCTCTCTCGTTCTCTCACTTTCTCTTGGTTCCTGCTCTTTATGTTCGTTTTTCGAAGCCCCAGTGGCACGGTACCATTCCACACGCACTCCATGCACCGAATATATCTCCCCTGTAAGCCCGGACACGACCCGTAAATTTATAACGCGGCCGCAGAGTTAAAAGAGAATATGTATTCGGAGTTGTCAGTGATCCCACTGCCAGGATCTCCCATGTGGCAGGTTCAAAAAGTTGGACGGATTATTCGTTAAGGTATTTCACATTCTCTTTGAACGTGATATCGCGTGCCTCGTTTTGTCGAGACTTTTTGCAATGCTCCCTCGGATTTCAACGTCAAGAGGGAGAGTTTATTTTTCTTTGCGTTGATCCTTCAGGATGAGTGGGAGGTACAATCGGTGAAAAAAGTAGCGACAAATTGAAGATTTTAAATATACTTGATGCAAAGTAAAGTCAGTTGTAAGTGGCACAATTTGTAGATCAAGCACAAGACGTCCAGATAAAAGTGGTTTTTTGTTTAAACTTGTATTTTTAATAATACATTTTATTAGGGAAAACTTGTTAAGAGTGAGTGTGCGAGTCAGGACCGTTGCAATTTTCGAGCCACTCGACTGTTGACAGCTGTAATGTTGTGAAGGATTAGAAACATTTTAAAGAGTTTTTTTTTCAAACATGAATTAGCCACAGAAAAATCTAAGACATTCCGTACTTTATTTTTTCATTGTGCTGTTTATCATCATATTGGGGAGTCCTTTAAGGTCCTTTTAGGTTCTGCGAGGCCCTTCAAGGTCCTGTAATAACGCATGCAACACTACTGCAAGTGAAAAGTCTTACAAAATCGCACATCCAAACTTCCAACGAAAGAATTTTTATCACCACATTTTTGCAAGATTCCCATACATAAAAAAATCCATATTTAAGGGGTTACCCCCATTTGCGATTTTGAAAAAATCCATTTTTTTAATGGATTTTTTTGAAGTATAAGTATCTGAGAATATGTCCTGAAAATTTCAATTCGATCCGAACAAAATTGACTGAGATATGAGCGTTGAAAGAGAAGAATCCGTTGTGTAAACGACCGGAAATTGAAACTTTAAACGCGTTTTTCTCAAAATGGCATTTCTGAAGTCGGCGACCAAGATTACTCCAACACTAATGGACCGATCTTCTTGAAATTTTGCAGGCTTATTTAATACATAAAAATGTAGCCTTTAATCGTTCGATTTTTTTTCGTTAAAATCAAACCATTAACTTTGACTGTCCGCCATTTTGTGAAAAATGAATTTTTTTAAAAATCCTTCGATTAAAGACTAGTTTATACTTATATTTGACTAAATCCATCCGCAATGTTGGTCACCGCAAACCGTGTATATAAAAACATTATTTCATTGACGGCCATTTGCCACTAAACAATGTAATATTTTTCAATAAAAACTTACTGAAAGTTCTTCAAGATGTGTTCTTTAAGATGGTATATGGATCGATTAAAAAAGTGTTGTAGTTTTCTTTAAAAAAATTCATGAAAAAGGCCTGTTTTTGCGGGACAAGTGGGGGTAACGCCTTAAAAAATGCTGCTACTCCAATGCGCGAAAAAAGGAAAATCATTTCCACTTCGAAAAGGGAAAAGTATCCACGTGTAAAAACTTTTTCCCGGAAGCGTGAGCCGTGTAAGAGGATCCGAAGGATTTTTCGGTCCAAGCACATCCAAACTTCCAACGAACAAATTTTTATCACCACATTTTTGCAAGATTCCCATACATAAAAAAATCCATACTTAAGCAAAAATTCTGCTACTCCAATGCGCAAAAAAAGGAAAATTGTTTCCACCTCGAAAAGGAAAAGTATCGACGTGTGGAAACTTTACCCGGAAGCGTGAGCCGCGTAAGAGGATCCGAAGGATTTTTCGGTCAAAGCACATCCAAACTTCCAACGAACGAATTTTTATCGCCACATTTTTGCAAAATTCCCATACATAAAAAATTCCATGCTTAATAAAAATTCTGCCCTCCAATGCGCAAAAAAAGGAAAATCGTTTCCACTTTGAAAAGGAAATATTATCCACGTGTAGCAACTTTTCCCGGAAGCGTGAGCCGCGTAATAGGATCCGAAGGATTTTTCGGTCGAAAGGCCGAACGGGCTTAAAGTTCGTCACCTCGCGGGAAATGTCCCCACGGCTCGTTGGCCTTGCTGGCAGTGCGGATGAGCCTTAACCCCGTGTGTTCCAATCTCCCAATCCCACATATGTGCCACCGTCTGTACACGCAGGTGTAAAATAGATATTCGTTTGGGCGTGGCGCCGTGTGACACATTTGGTACGTTATCACTGTTACGTGGGCTTATCGTCACTATATAGGATCACACCGTATACACACCACAAATTCATCGTTGTGGCTATGCCCACGATTTGATCTCTCCACTGGCGGGCTCGGCACTATCGCCGAATTCGCCTCGACACTCGATGGCTCAAGCCTCTCGCGCGTTTCATTTTGATGTCTTTGACCTCTCGGAGCTTTAGAATCGGCGGCTGTACGCGTGACGTTTGCCTGACGAGATTTCGACGAGGGCAGCCGAATGGGAGATTGCGAGTGGTACTTTCGCCGATAGGATTAATGGGCCAGCCTCCACAACTGGATTGCGCATATTTTGCACTTTCAACGGAAAATGTAAATGCGTCTGTCGTGTACAATCGAACGATAATGTATGAAACAAATCACGAAGGAAAAATTGCCTTTTTCGTTTCAGTCTGACACAAGATTATAATGGACTATGTCGAGAATGAACTTTGGGTCTTTGTTCCGAAAAATGAAAGGTGTTTTTCCGAAAAATTAAAATTTCGCGGGCCGTCGAATGTAGTTTGGCGAACTTGTGAACTTATCACGATCAAATTTCTAACACATTCTCCATTGTATGAACCAGAAAGTTAAAAAAAATTGTTCGGGTTTGTTTGATTAAATTGATATTACCGATGAAATGAAAACAGTTTTAACGAAATTCGTGAAACCTTTCGCGAAAATTCAAACGAAAAGCAATTAGAGGGGGTAGTTTAACCTTAAAATGTAAAAATTTAAAAACGTAATAATTTAGAAACGCGGGAGAATATTTTGAATCCGCGGATACATGTTAAACACAAGAAACACGAAGGTGATGAACAGATTTATGTTAGGGGTGGTTTATCCCCTTAAATTTAATGTCCCGCTGAAACGCAAAAACGCGTCAACTTGAATTTTGATTCCCCTTCAAAATGATGCCAGTTTTATTAATTTTCATACAACCCTCTTAAGCGTGGGGTGAAAAACGGCAAATGGAGGGGTGGTTTACCCCTTAATTATATTTCTAATCAACACTCTTGTAGTGGACTTTTCATTGCTTAATATTAGAGGAATTTTCGATTTTGTTTCATTCAGATCGGTGGACTGCTCGTGGGAGAAACTTTGAGGGGTGGTTTCATCCCCTAACACCGTTTTTCTGCTGATACAAAAAAAAACATGTTTAATAGTTTGCAATGCTTTACCACATATATGAGTTTCAACGAAATCGAAAGCGGATACTTCAATGATGTTTCTCGTCAGAGAGGTAGTTACCCCTTAAGACGAATGTAATAATTTTGAAATATGACAAAACATTAAATTGTAGCTAATAGAAATATTTAAAATCAGGGGATATAATTTAAACACAGAAAAAAAGACCATGATAAATAAATTTATGTTAGGGGTGGCTTACCCCCTTAAATTTGCTATGCCGCCAAAACGCAAAAACCCGTCAACTTTAATTTTGATTGCCCTTCAAAATGATACCTGATTTATTAATTTGCATGCGACCCTCTTAAGTGTGGGGTGAAAAAAAGGCAAATTGAGGGGCGGTTTACCCCCTAATTTAATGTTTTCTTAACATTTTCATAGTGGATTTTTCATCGCTTTTCATTAGAAGAATTTTCGTTTTTGGTTTATTCAGGTCGGTGGATTGCTTCTGGGTGAAACTGCAAAATCACCCCTCGACACGCCTTTCTTTGAGGGGCGGTTTCCCCCCTTAAATCCGTTTTTCCGCTGATAAAAAAAAATACGTGTCTCAAAGTTTTCGATGCTCTATCAAATATATGAGTTTCAACAAAATCGGAGGCGGACACCTGAGGGATGTTCCTTGTTAGAAGGTTGTAGAGGTGCACTTAAAAAAGGATTTTTCGCAAATCACCTCCTAACCCCTTAGGAGGTGATTTTCCATACAAACTTTTATACCCTATTCCGCCCTCCCCCCGGTACATGGAGCATAAAAGTTTACATGAAAAATTGTATTCCTCGCGTGCATCAACGCGGGCGACGTCGCTGGCGGAAGCTATTCATATATAATTTTAAAGTACATGTATTTAAGTTATTTTATAAATTTCTTCTTTTGGAAACATTGAAAAATGTCAGACCTTCGGCTGATTTCCGGAAACGTCTTTTTAAAAGAATTTTTCATTTTAGTGATAACTTTAAATTTTATTAAGAAAAAACGAATATCTTGAACCCCGCAAAACGTGACTTCAGTAAGACCGTTGGCATTTTGTTAAAAATTGCAATTTCGAAAAAAATCCTTCTGAACATCTAAGAATGTCCATGCACACCCTACGATTGTATAATATCCGTAAACTAATTAGCCGATTGTTTGAGCTACCAGCCTTCCTCTTCATCATTTTTCATCAACGAAAAAAAAAAATCACCTGTCTTCCAGGTCTTTTTTCAACTTGAAACTACGTTCATCAGGTTCGAAAAATGTCACTGGAATGCGCATAATCAATTCCACCGATTATTTCGAAACGTCAAAGCTCAAGAACACGCGCAACATGAAAACACTTCCGATTTCCAACATATAATAGAGCACAAGACTTTTTTGTTCAACTTCCACCGTATACTTTTCGTTCAATATCACTTCTTGTCTACGGATGGGCTACCAGTGTGCCCAATGTATATATTAGAGTCGTACGTGCACATTTTCGTTTTTTCCCTTACTTTGACCAGCTCGATGTTGACAGATGCGATAGAAAACCTGCGGAAAAGTAGTTGCAGTGAATTCAGGGGCTGCAATCAGGTAGTGCAGCTGGTCGGTTGGGTCAAAGAGTGAAGACCGTCGAACAGCTCGTTACTGGACTGACCATACATGCGAATGGGCGAAGCGAGCGACAGTGATATATGTGTGTATGTATATCACTCTCGCGATTTCTTCACCCATGCATATATATATATATATATATATATATATATATATATATATATATATATATATATATATATATATATATATATATATATATATATATATATATATAGGGAAAGCTGATATTGAGGTCGTTCGATTTCGCAGACCATCCTCAGTATAGCCCAATGTCCTGATAGCAAACATTACGTAGATATCAGCAATTCAAGCTATCCTTTCCGTATGTATTTATCTATATACAGGGTGTCCCAGAACTGAACGCGTTATCTGAAATTGGACGTTGGGTGTGAAATTCTGAGTCGATTGGTATAAGCATGTATGGGTTTCAGATCAACCCCTGATTTATTATTGATTTTTAAAGGCGGGCCAATCAGGTATGCCCCATGAAGAGTACCTACTTTTTCGGTCTCGCAAGTGAAAAAAAAAACATGAAAAATGACGAAAACATTTTTTTCTAAAATGGAATTATATTGTTACATACTATACCGTACCATTCTAAATGGATTATAAATGTTACATACATTCGTATGTAACATTTATAATGCTCGCAGCAGGATTAGGATCGTCCAAAGAATTAATCGAAGCCTTTTCTGTTGAGGCAAATTCAAATTACTAGCTCAATGAAAAAGAGAGGAAGAGGGGCAGAGGGGGGGGGGGGGGTGAACTATATAACACAGCATACATAACCTAGTAAAAATAGGATTTGGAATGATTTAAGAAGAATTCAGACTGGAATACATCCCAACCGAATTGAATTTTATCTGAAATCATATTAAATTTTTTTACTCGCCAGACCGAAAGAATAGTATTTTGACTTCCAAAATTACGAATAATCATACACAGAATCGAAATTTCATCGAAAAAAAATGGTAAATATCAGCTCGAGTTGAGTTTTGGTAAAAAAAAATGCACAAAACAGGTCTACAACGTTTCTAAATGTTTCAGAATTTCAATAAGGGCCCGAGTGGACTTTTCGTTTTTTTGAAGCCGTATTAGGGCAAGAGGTGGAGGGGGGGGGCGGAAATTAGCTATTTATTTGACACCAGGAGTCAGGTTTTCCACCATGGAAATCTATAATGAACGATGATGGGGAAATAGTTGTCTGAGTTGAGCTGGAATACCCCATATATACAACACAATATATATACTTTTGCAAGAGCATTGAAAGGGTAACGTAGGACGCAAGTGATGCATATGCGCGTCCGAGTTTACTAAAGCGACATGTAGGTACGGATATATATATATATATATATATATATATATATATATATATATATGTATAAACATGCATGCTTGTGGTATATACATGACGGGTACGTATATTTCGCGTGTTGATAAAATCAACTTCGATGTTTGCTTTCCGAAGGTTTGCGAAATGTTTCATCAGCGCTTCGAGAGTACTTCCATCTCTGTCTTTCCCACTCCGCTCCCCTCTTTCTAAATGCACTATATGCTCCTATATACTTTCCCCTGCAAAGGTACGCACGCCTCCAAAATACTATACAGGAATATATATATATATATGTATATAAATTTAAGCTCTATTTTTTTCTTTTTCTCACCATCCAATTATTTTCTTTAAAGAAGAAAAAAATTGTCGCGAAAGCTGCAAGCGGTCAAAAAATATTTAGATGTCGCTCAAGCCTCGAAAAATTCAAATTGTCATTAAAAAATCGATTTTTTGTTTTCGTCCACTTCTCACCCATGAACTCTAAAAAATATATAATTAAATATATATAATACATATAGTTTTCAAATTAACCTCGCGAAAGCTCTAGCTGGCCAATGAATATTTAGTGGTTGCTCAAGAGCTTCGGAATTTCCAATTTTCGTCAATTTTTTTTTACTCTTCTACTCATAAATTTGACGCTGTGCAAAATATGCAAAACAATTAATCCTTCTTTCTTTAGATACAGATTTTTCAAATTTACCTCACACTTCTAACCCAACAATTATAATCGTTGTTCTCATAAATTAATTCTTTAAATCTCTTGTCCGTAACGAAAATTAGAGGTCGTTTTATTCATAAAACTGAAATGGCAGCTGTTTCCCGCGCATCGTAATGCGTCCCACACTTCGTCTCATTAGTCAAACTGCGGACCAATCGTGTCCTCTGTGACGAGCGACGCCATAATACATGAATAAATGATAATACATAATAAGACATATCGTCTAATTGGTTTTTGTTACAAATTATTAAAATAAACTATTCAGAAAATGTAACACTTCGCTGTTTATTTGGTTTTTATGCTACAAGGAATTCTAGTGCAGGCCAGATTTATTTTTTGGCGCAAAGTCTGAATTTCGTAAACCTTGAGCTACCACTAAATATTCCAATTCACGAATTCACGTTCCAATTCACGCGTTCCAATTCACGAATGGAAAGTGGACGAAAAAAATGGATTTGTTAATGAAAATTTGAATTTTTGAGAGGCTCGAGCGACCTCTAAATATTTTTTAACGGCTCGCAGCTTTCGCGATAATTTTTTTTTCTTTAAAGTAGATAATTGGATGGTGAGAAAAAGGAAAAAAAAATAGCGGGCAAAAAAATACGAGATATTTCGCCCCAAATCGCCCACTCTTTGATCCTCGTAACGGAACACTCTTCATCCCTGCAGACCGCTGCGGCAGTTATTGATTTCATTCGAATCAGGCGAAGGAAAATATATCGAATTCATCATCAAGCGTGTCGGGTCTTCGCCTCGTGCTTCGTCCAAACTTTCCGGGATGGTTATAGTGGAAAAGTCAGTTTCTGTGGCAGACTGGAATATTACGAAGGGAGGGCTTAAAAAGGATTGATGGTGGATGCTCTTAGGCATGTTGATTCTTCGTGGAATATTTTCTCCATTTTTTTATGTGTTTGTGTAGATGTGGCTGTGGATGTATCGACGTTCTCGATTCGCTCTCTTGCCGTCAAACAAATTGAATATTCAAGCGCCCTCCCCCTGCCCCCCCCCCCCTCACCCATCCCCTGGACCAGGCAAAATTGGCTTCGTCAGGGTTCACACGGTATACGGAATCTCTGTCGCATCGCCAATATTCCAATCGTACGATCCTACGTTTTTCTTGCCTCCTTTTGCCCTTCCCTCGAAGGCCCAATTCGGCAAACTCTCTTGCGGTCTCGAGTGATTCTCCGGACCTTCTGTTTTCTCCCTTGTCTCTCATCGCTCCCTTTCCTGCTTCCTCATCGCGATTGCACTCGTGAATCGCGATGAGATGCGACGCTGAGCTGACGGCTGAAACGCCTCGAGTTTCTCATTGTTAGGAGTTTTTCTTTTTTTTTAAGTTTCCCGTACGAGTACAGGAAAATCCCCTGCACATTATTTTACAAACCAAGCTATTGGTTTGAAAAACTGCACAAAGCCACTCTCGAGTGTCTGAATAAGTGAAAAAAAAAATAAAGATATCAATTAATCGAGGCTGCAACGAAAAAATATGCAGCGGTTCGTGCTTCGGGAAGTGGATCAATCGGTCGACCTAATCCTTGACTCGTTCTACTCGTGTAGCAAGCATGCATGGGGCGCTAAGATATGGAACACGTAGCGATTGAATATCTATATGTGGATCGGTGGGGACTGGTTGGGGATGTGAAGTGGAATATGGTGGGAAATGTAATA
The DNA here is from genome assembly GCA_964007375.1 of Ophion obscuratus. NCBI lineage: Eukaryota > Metazoa > Arthropoda > Insecta > Hymenoptera > Ichneumonidae > Ophion > Ophion obscuratus. The sequence continues at coordinate 34,137,241 of OZ023314.1, forward strand.
AGGGGAAGTCTGCTTATTACATAAATGGAAGTTACAATTAAAAATAAATAAAAAAAATTAAAATTAAAATTAAAATAAAATTAAAATAAAATAAAAATTAAAATAAAATTAAAATAAAATTAAAATGAAAATAAGATATAAATATAAATAAAAATATGTGAATTGATTGGTCGTATATTATTGGAGCTGACGAAAACCTATTCGAGATATTTTCGGGCATTTGTATTTTTCTCATTTTCGGAGAGCAGGTGCTTTCGTTAATGTACCAATATTCTCATTGGGAAGAAATTAAAAAATCAGTTAATTCTGATACATATATTATTATTGTTATCATTTTTTTACATTGTGATTTTCAAAATTATTTCAATGGTAATAATAATAATAATAATCCAATTTTGTAATTGTTTTAATAATGATAATAACAATTATTTGATTCTTAAATTATTAAAAAAATTGATACTAATGAAAATAATATAATTCTTCTATCATTTTGATAATAATAATAATAATACATATTATTATTATTATTATTATTTATATCTATGCGACTACTGCTATTATTGATTACTATTATATAATTATTGTTATTAACCCTTCGTTGACACACGTATATGTGGCCACGATTTTGACACACTGGGTCAATTTGCCACGGATAGTACTTCATTCACCTGCCATTAACAACCCTTCGGTCGGTTTTCATTGACAAAAATCAGGGATATACTGTAAAATTGAATTGTAAAACATTATTGAAAATGTTTATTTTGGGAAGGTAAGCATTGTACTTTCACTGAGTCGAAATGACTCGACGAGTTAACATAAGGTTAATTACTTTTATTAATATTATTTCATTATTATGTTCACGTGAAATGTAAATCTCCATTTTCCATCTCAATCTCCATTCACGTGAAATGTAAATCTCCATTTCGTGCATTCAGGAATGTGCCGTGAAGGTCTCGTTTTCAGACATTACATTATTCTAAGGAGGACTTTCTTCCCCCCTCCCCTCTGTCACTCTCTCTCTCTCAAAATGGAATCAGAATTGCTCAGTTCAACGCAAATTCGTTGTTAAGCCATTTCGATTGTAACAAAGTTCGTATCTCTAGTAATTTTTATCACATTATCTCGATATCTGAAACGTGGTTGAACTCAGACATTTCTGATTCCCTGATCGCTTTATCTTATCCATTCTATACCTAGTATACATAATTACACTCGGTAGCGGTTTCTCAGTTTTTTATTATTTTGGTTATGGTTTATATTTTATGCTTCGCTTTAGATGCTAGTAACTTGCGATCTCTATTTTTATTTTCTAACTTTTTATAATAAAACTTTTCTTCACTATATCTTAAATTGTCTATACTAATTGCACTATTGCTTTTATTTTCATATTATTCTTTATACTATCACTTATTTTTATCCTTTTATAATTCTTTCATCCGTACAATAATTATCGTTCTTACAAGTGTACACTATTGCCGGAAGGTTATACCAAGGAGTGAAATAAATCATCAATCAATCAAACAATCAATCAATCGCTCTCTCTTCTCTTCTTCTTCGTCTCTCTGAATCCCTTCTTTTTCTATGTATAACTTCAATTTTAGTCAATATCACTTCATTTTTATTGTCATTTTTATTTTTATTTTTATTTTTATATGTATTTTTATTTTTATATTTATTTTTATTTTTATATTTATTTTTATTTTTATATTTATTTTTATTTTCATATTTCTGTTTATTTTTATAATAATACTGGTCATAGCTATAGGATGTTGACTAGAAAAACTATGTGACCATATTATTGTACTAAGGTACTTGTAATGTATCTTTTCGCACGGTGCTCTCAGGGGGCTGAAGCTTCAGAATATGAATAAATGAATGCCCTCTCTCTCCCTCTTTCTCCTCCTCCTCCTTTCTCCCTCACTCGCCCCTTTATCGAGGGAGGCCCCGAGGATATTTGCCCCCATTTGAGCGACGTGGCGAAAAATGTACGTAGTGCAAACCGTTGGGGAGAGGAAGAGAGCGAGGAGGAAGGTACGGGGGAGGTGATGTTGAGAGAGGAGAGCAAGTGAGGGAGAAGAGAAGCCTGTGAAATCTGAAAGCTCGGAAAGTGTTGTCGCGAACGGGGGAAGACCTTGGCCTGTGCGAAGAAACGTTGGTCAATAAATCTACCGCAATGGCGAATGGGCGAACGCGAGAGAGGGTTACTTTTTGGAGGAAGAGAGTGCCATCGCACCCGAGAAAGCTGGCACGTTCCATCGCATTTATCTAGATGTAACTTCCAGTTCGGTAGAAGATAGAAATATGAGAGGGCGAATGAAGTTTAGGGGCGTCGGCCCCAGTGAGCTCGAGGGGATGCAGAAGTTTCGTGGCTGCGAGTGGCTGAAGTGATTAACAACGAGGTGATATTGACTGCATCCGAAAATCCATTGCCCTGTGGCTGCTGTCATTTGGATAGAGACACTCGTTGACGAAGTCAGGCCATCGCGTGCTTTCCATTGAGGATCGGTGAAAATGTATGAATTTGTTAGAAATTTCACTGATATTCTTGAGGTTCAGCGTCCTTCTGTACATTCATTTCTGTTCAGACTGCCATCAAGAAAAGACTGCCTGTCAACTACACTCTCCCTGGTCTCTTAGGAACCGGAAATATTGAGGGGCTGCATAACCTTGAAATTTGGAAAATACGACTTTTCGTATCGCATAAGTTTGTAGCCTGAGATCTTAACTTCAATTTGCAACGAAGATTTTGTAAAAATTCCATAAATTGTCCGAGTTATGATGATTTTTGTGAATTCTTGCGATTTATTCTTTGACTCACGTTTTTCGCAAAACTACTTTTTATGGAACGGTGTGAACTCGTATCGAAAAATCGATTTGTTTGACTCAGTTCAAATTCGGGCAGAACGTAGTTTATAGCATTTTGCATCGCATGATTGGATAATTTTTTCATGCGTTCATACAAAATTATCGAACCTGTTTTTTATTTGTTCGAGAATCGAAGTTTTTCTGTACAGATTGGCATTTTCGTAATTTTCCGAATTTCAAAGAAGTATCCAGTTCCGAATTTCAAAGAAGTATATGAAAGTCTTATTATTGTACTAAAAATACACTTTTTTATTTTTATTCCGGATGACTCTAGTTGCCAGAACCACCCACACCGATTGGCCATGCAGCAATGAAGGCACTTTGTTTAAATAATAATAACTATATTGCCTATCAATATTTAAATTTAAAAAGATTCAAATGTGGCAAGACTATGTATTAAGGGGTTACGCCCAGTTGTAAAAATCGAAAAGTCACTTTTTTCAATGCCGATAAGTTTTGACAGCATAACATCTTTTAAATGTTTCCCCAAAATTTTAAGGTGATCGGATCAAAATTGACACATTTATAGGCTGTCAAGTTGACGCCCATCGGAACGCTCGGAGCTTCGTCCGAAAAGTTAAGGGGGGGGGGGGGTGAGACCTTTAGACGAGGAAAAGTTTGCTGATGTTCATGATTTTTTTTTAAGCGCAAATTTCTTCTCCACTTTTGAGACTTGAGGTATGTTTTATTACTATTTTTGACTATTACAGGGTGTTTGTTTTTTCAATTTATTAATCTTCAAAAATGGTGGAGGTATGGCACGGTCTTCCAAACTGCATCTCCAAAGCTAGCGTGACGTATAGCTCTAAAACTAATCTGCCGATTCTGACAAAATTTTGTATAACTCTTTCTAACCTTATTTCCTAAAACATGAACCTAAATATTTTTGAAACGTTGCAAAAGTTTTTTTTCAAATGTAAAATGTGGTCATTGTGCGGAAAATTAAATCTTTTTGTTTCAAAGCGTACCATTTCGTCGATTTTCAATATTTTCTTACTTTTTCTTGGTTCATATTCTGCGTATGAGTGTTAGTAAAAGAAAAATCTTCGTCGGTTTTCTTTGAGATCAATCCTGCCGACGCTACGTGTTACGCCGTCTGATAACATCCGCCGCAACCCGTTTAGAAGACTGTGTCATACCGCCATCATTTATAAAAAATAATTTTTGTTTAGATACCATGTAACAGCCAATAGTAGTAATAAAATACACCGTAAGTCTCAAAAATAATTAAAAAGAAAATAAAACTTTCCTCTTAAAAAAAATCATAAAAATTAGCAATTTTTCCCTCGCCTAAAGATATCTCCCCCCTTAAACGCTTTTTTTTTCTCGAAAGTACGTTTCCAAAGCCGATGAGCAAAATAGCTAAAAAAATATGGCATTAATCTTTATGAAAATTTTCGTGATTTTTCTATATGTAAAAATATAGTATTTGATCGAAGGTTTCTCTTTTCCGATGGATACTTTCGATTCGATAAACGAAAAATGTCAATTTTTTCGCAAAAATCTCACGTTGAACAGCATTCTTTTTAAATATGATTTTACAAAAATTCCTCTGATTAGTCATTGGATAAACTAATATATTTACTAGCGAAATGTGTATAATTTTTTTATATGGGATAACCTGGTTCATAAGGGTTCATAGGGGCTCACCATAAAAGACGGTTTCAAGAGATGCTTCCCGGACATCGGCTGTAAATGGATTATAATTAAATATATTTACACAAAAAAATTACAGAGTGTTCTCAGATCGTACTTTTTCGAATACCTAATTTTTGTAGAAATGTATCATTGAGATCAATTTATCATTAAGATTTAAAAAAAATGGGCTCATTTTCAGGATTCTCTTTTAGAAAACCTTAATGATAAATGTATTTTTAATTATAAATTCCAACTAGTTGTAACAGTCGAAATCGGCTCACAGTCAGGACTTTTTTTTAGAAAATCGTAATGATAACTTTCTACAAAAATTGGGTATTTGAATAAGTACCATTTCACGAATACTCTGTAATTTTGTTGTGTATAAATATTTAATTATAATCGATTTACAGCCGATGTTCGGGAAGCACCTCTCGAAAACGTCTTTTCTGGTGAGCAATGCACTTGCATTATCAACGGGTTATGCCTGGGCATGACCCGTTGATAGTGCAAGGGCATGCTTGTCGGGCGTAAAATCCCGACCTCGTCATACCTATACTCTCATCAGAAAATATTGCAAATCGACCTGTACTTTGGCGACTAGGCTTATGCAAGCTCGTTAGAGTCCCAAGGTCTCAAAATATTGAAGGAGATCGTGCGATGCCCGCAATGCCATGCGACAAGCATTGAACAAATCAATACAGTGGAACCTCGATATAACGAATCTCTAGGGAAGTTCGTTATATCGAGTTTTCGTTATATTGAGGTTTTGGTATATCGAGATCACATTCCTTAAAATGTTTATTAATATATATATATATATATATATATATATATATATATATATATATATATATATATATATATATATATATATATATATTAGTACTACAAATATGAGGATATTTAAAAAAAAAGAACGTTTAAGGCGTCTTCTCACTACAGACGTTAAAAAAGGCTATTTTTAGAAATTTTTTGATAGGTTTATATTATAGATATTGATATAAAAGTTGTTACACTTAATAAATACGCTTTCGAAATACATTAAAAAAATACTGTATGTGTTTATGTAACCCAAACAAATGTTTTTTTTTCGACGGCTTGTTGATAAAATCTTCGAAAATACTGAATCGATCCTTATAACCGGACTATAGCTATAGCGCATATCGAGGATTTTTTTTTAAATTTTGATATTTACTATTTTTTTGCCAAAAACGGTGAAAAAACACGTTTTTTTGTTTGTTTCTAAAAATGTCCGCCATTTTGTTATTTTTCCACATGTAAAAAATCGGCTGATATGCGCTATAGCCATTAACTTACTGAATCTAGAACCGTTCGATATTTTTGTTTCGGATGATCCATCTCCGATATTTCAACAATAGCGCAGATCTACAATTTTTTTAAGGACATCTTTTAACTACCATTCCCGCCTATAAATAGTGACTTGAATAAATAATTTGTTTTAAAATGTATTTCGAAAGTGTATTTATTAAGTGTAACAACTTTTATGTCAATATCTATAGTATAAGCCTATCAAAAAAATACATGGGAATAGTCTTTTTTTAGCGTCTAAAGTGAGAAGACCCTTTAGATTAGAATAATTTTTACAAGCAATTCGCAATTAGGGCATAATGTATATTATTTTGTCGTTGTATCAAGGTTTCAGGTGTCTATTGGAAGGAAATGAACAAATATTCGTTGTATCGAGGTTCGACTGTATGTCTATTACCAATAGAAAATATAAATCGTACGAAAAAATAAAAATCAGTTTTATTTTTCCGACTAATATAAATCAGTTTTATTTTCCCGACAAATATAAATCAGTTTTATTTTTCCGACAAACATAAATACAAAAAAAATTCGCTGTGTAATTAACGTAAAAAAGAGATAAAAAAATAATCTTAACTGGAAACCTCGTCGGGAGATTTCGTGCTGCATGCACAATACCAGTTTTGTGCAGGGTCAGGTCCATCGGCTCTGTAAGTACCTGACAGGACTGCTCACCGTATAGCCGTTCCCGGTTTAAAACGTGTCAATACACTCGTCCCGGCGCTTTCCAATTTTCCTTATTACCCGCCCGGTACCTCAAGCGCGAACGACCCAGAGCCGGCCGAGCAAATTGCTGCGGTAAAAGGAGGCGAGTGGAGAAGCATAGGCAATGCTTCGATAATTATTTATCGACTGAACGAAACGGCCGGTAAAAATTGCCGCGTAAAGCCGTTTGAAAAATTGCGACACTGTAACAACGTAACACAAAACGTCTCTATTCATTAAGGGGGGCGAGGAAAAAATATGCTGATTTTCATTATTTTTTTTCAAAGTAAATATTTCTTTACCAGTTTTGAGACTTTCATGTTTCATTCCTACTTTTGGCTGTTACATGGTATTTTTTTCTCCATTAATCTTTAAAAATAGCGACGGTATGGCACGGTCTTCTAAACTGCATTTTCAAAACCAGCGTGACGTATCGCTGAAAAATGAGTCGACCGATTCTGATAAAATTTGGTATAAATCTTTCTAACCTGATTGTCTAAAACATGACCGTACATATTTAAAAAAAAGTCTTTTTTTATTACAAAATGTAGCGGTTTTTTTTCGGAAAATTCAATATTTTTGTTTCAGAGCGTACCATTTGATCGATTTTCAATATTTTTCACTTCTTCTCGGTTCATATTCTGTGTCTGAGAGTTAACGAAAGAAAAATCTTCGTTGGTTTTTTTTTTATTAATCCCGATGACGCTACGTCACGCCGTCTGACAACATCCGCTGCACCTCGTGTAAAAGTCCGTGCCAAACCTCCGCCATTTTTAAAGATTAATAATATTAATAACAATAAAAGAATACCATGGAACAGCCAAAAGTAGTAATAAAACATATTCGTCTCAAAAATGGTGAATAAATATTGCCTCAAATAAAAATCATGAAAATCCGCAATTTTTTCCTCGTCTAAAGGTAGTAATAAAACGCCTAATGGGGGAGATCTTTTCATAACGTAAAAAGGGCTTATGGCCGAACATTAACTCCACAAGGAAGCTGAGGGACCACTTTATGGCCCGGAAGCGCAGATTGATCGGTAGACTATTTAGTCAAAAAATGTTTTTTTTTCCTGTGTTGAATGCGTTTTCCTGAAAACCACTTTTTCGTGAACCTTGTACAAGATAACTCAAGAACTACCTGATCGATCATTTTGGAATTTTTCACACTTTTAGATAACATAATAACCGTCTATGTGAACCTAACTTTCCTTGAAAATATTCAATTTTAACTTCCTTTTTATTAAAAGAACACTGAAGTAACAATTTCATGAAAGAAAAAACATTTTTTCAAGCACGTACCATTTTTCATATTTAGACTTTTCTTGGGGTTTTTTAGGTTAAAAAAGAGCGTGTGAGTCTTGGAATACGAAAACTGTTTGGCTCTGATGTTTTAGATCAATACATGAAATGCTACATTGGTCGCCGTGGAACAACTCAGGCGACAACCGTCTTTGAAGCAAGTGTCATACAGTCGTCATTGTTAAGTTCTAAAGGTAAATATTTACATTTACATTTATATGTAAAAAAATGTTTAGCAAGCTTTTATTTAATGTACTAAAAAGTAGAAAATAATTTTTTTTTACCAAGTCACCCATATGTGACTATAAATAAAAGCTTGTGGCGCTAAACATTTAAAAAATTCAATAAATTTGATCAATTCAGTTCCATTAACCGTATTTAATTTAGCACAATAGTAATTAGAGAAATTATTATCACACGCTAATACTCAGTTTCAGGATTTTTATTTTAAAAAAATAAGGTTGTTTTGCAGTAAATTAAATACAGTTGATATATTAACAGATTTATGTAAACTAAAGATTATAGGTCTAAATTTTGAGCGCTCCAAGCTTTTATTTATATTCACATATAGTTGATTTGGCAAAAAAAATATTTTCAACTTTTTAGTAGTAATTAAATAAAAGCTTGTTTAAAGAAAAATTACATATAAATTATTTTCTACTTTTTAGTCTTTAGTTGATTTTACTAGAGCTCTGATTTTTTTTGCAAAGAGGGATTAATCCTTCCAAACGAACCGGTGCTATAATTGGTTGATTGTCAAAAATAATCCTGGAGAACTGTGATAGGTGGCATCTATCATATATGTTGGCTCACCACCTTACCTTTTAACCTTATCTTATTTAACCTATTTTACCTAGGACCCTTCTAACGATTGTGGGATCCGAGAGCATTGAGAGCCAATTCATATGTTCCCATGCACTTTCCATGTATTGGATCACCTCTTGGGTGCTTGTTTGCAACATTTTGGAGCTCTAAGTAGTCGGGAAGTGGGTGAATTATCGATTTTTCGTTTTGCAACTCACAAAAGGTCGATTTTTGTTTTGTTTTTCAAGTTGAATTATGCATTGTCATCTCTTAGATGCATGGTCGCAAAATTTCAGAGCTTCAAGTCGGTAAGTGGGTGAAATATCAATTTTCTGTTTTGTATCTCACAGAAAGTCTCTTAACTTTCTCAAAGAAATTCAAGTTTAAAAAAAAGTTCAATCATGCATTGTCACCTCTCAGATGCATGTTTGAAAAATTTCAGAGCTCTAAGTAGCCAGGAAGTGGGTGAAATATCGATTTTCCGTTTTGCACGTCACAGAACGTCGTTATTTTTAATTTTTTTAAAGTTGAATTTTGCATTGTCACCTCTTAGATGCATGTCTGCAAAATTTTCGAGCTCTAAGTAGTCGGGAAGTAAAATTTTAACTACATAGGATAAATAGTTTCGACACAAGAAAATCTTGAAAATTCGCTTTTTTTCGGCTGCCCAAGGATCCAACCCTCCGCCCCTCAAAAAAAATGTATCCCCGCCACGTCCTTACAACTCGCATTGGCTTTTCCTAAACTCTCATCAAGTTCATAAATATTATCCCTCCAACTACCCAGCCCCCGTTGTTTATTTATATTTATATAAAAGTTGTCACGCTTAATACACACACTTTCGAAATACACTTAGAAAAATTTTAACGTATGTATGCAACCCAAACAAACTTTAAACGCTTTTTTCTCGAAACAACGTTTTTCGACGGCTTGTTGATAAAATCTTCGAAACCAATAAATCGATGCTTATCAAATTTCAATCACATATTCTTTACAACTATAGCTATAGCGCATATCAAGGATTTTGATTTTGACTATTTTTTATTGCCAAAAACGATGAAAAAAAACGTTTTTTTTTGTTGTTTTTTTTTTCGAAAAATGACCGCCCATTTGTTATTTTTGCATATATCAAAAATCGTATGATATGTCCTATAGCCATTAACATACTGAATCTAAAACTGTTTGACTTTTTTGTTTCGGATGATCCATCTCCGAGATTTCAGACCTACAATTTCTTTAGGACATTTTTTTAACTACCATTTTTGACTATAAATAGTGACTTAAATGAATAAATTTAGTTTTTAAATGTACTCCGAAAGGGTATTTATTAAGTGTAACAACTTTTATATCAATATCGATAATATAAACCTCTTTAAAAATCATAAAATAGCCTTATTTTTAACGTCCACAGTGAGAAGACCCCTTAAATAATTAGCCGTGACCGAAGCTTTTCAGAGCAGAAAACGAGCGAACGGTGATGGAAGATTCGGCAAAGGAAACGGCAGGACAGTCGAAAGGTATACAGCAGGGCAGAGAGATTCAAACATGCCTCGATTGACTGCCAACCCCCGAGACGATTAATTTTCATTCCCGAACTCACTCCTTTTTTATTCTTATTTTTTTCTCATCTAATATTACCTCGACTCTTGGACTTTCTCGGTGATTATGGAAATCCAGACATACTGCGTTGTCGTATTCCGCGCCCTGGAGCCTCCGCGAGTGAGACTCCCCCTCCCCTTCCCCTTTAACCTCGTTATACTAAACGCGCGCTTCGTTTAAGATGGCGGTTGAAGGGTAGTTGCGGAGAACTGCGGCGTTGTTGAGACAGGATATACATGTGGCGAAGCTGCGGGAATGAGGGTGCGAACCCACGAGAGGGATAAGGGAAACGTCAAAGTCTCTGCGGCTGCTTGCTCTTCTGTGTATGCGTGTACATATATGTACGAAGATATAAATGCATACAGACAGATAGAACCGAGAACAGGCAGTTGGCGGAGCGATCTATCGAGAGCTTTTATGACGACGTCAATCAATGGATGAAATTGTATTTGGATTCTCTCTCTCTCTCTCTCTCTCTCTCTCTCTCTTTCTCTCTCTCTTCTTTTTCTTCTTATTCTCCTTCTCTTTGAATTCTTTCTTTTTCTAGGTATAATTTTAATTTTAGTTAATATCACTTTATTTTTGTTTTGATTTTCATTTACATTTCTATTTTTATTTCTATTTTTATATGAGTGGTAGTCATAGCTATAAGATGTGACTAGGAATACTATGTGAATATATTGGTGTACTACGGTTCTTGTAATGTATATTTTCGCACGGTGCTTTTAGGGGGCTGTAGCTTAAGGGGTTACCCCCACTTGCGATATTGAAAAAATCGATTTTTTTTATTGCATGTTTTTGAAGTATAAATATCTGAGAATATGTCCTGAAAATCTCAAGTCGATCTGAACAAAATTGACTGAGATATGAGCGTTGAAAGAGAAGAATCCGTTATGTAAACGACCGGAAATTGAAACTTTAAACGCGTTTTTCTCAAAATGGCATTTCTGAAGTCATCACCGGCAACGGCTTGTTTGAAACAACAAAATTAAAGTCCATTAGATTCAGTATGACACCAGCTACAAAATGAACCTCGGATATAATATTTTATTAAAAATAAAAAAATGGTAGATGAAAAACGAAAAAAGTTTCAAAAACGCATTTTTTCGCAGTTTTTCGCAAAAAAAAGTAAAAATCAAAATTATAAACCCATCGAGAGTCATCGTTTTGGGAATCACGTTTACAATATGTGGTTCAAACTTCAAGAGAGTCGGTTTATTAGTTTTAGAGATACGATGGAGCTAGATTTTGAAAACGTTGTTTCGAAAAAAACGCGTTTGAGGTTTATACTGTGAAAAACTCGTACCTAAACTCAATCGGCAATTCCTGCACCGTACAAAACTCCTTCTGATTGCTCATCATCGTCGATTTCTTCAAGTCTGGCTTGCTTTCGACGTTTTTTTTAATTTTCAAAGCGGCCTGGCCCCTTAAGGAAACATTTTACATAAAAATATCAAGTACCTGGGGTGCTATTATAGGCAATTAATGAATCTTATAATTGTCATTGAGATCAAAATCAACTTGAGCAACATTAAAATCAACTTTAGCACACTGAGAAAAAAGAATCGTTGAATGTGCAAAATGCATTTTGTTGTCTCGAAATTCTGTTGTTTTAACAGTTGCTCAGACATGCTAAATGAGATACAGTTCATACCACTATACTATTTTACCACCAACGATACTGTTTTGTCATGCCAATCAAAAATCAAGTTGAACGTAATTAAAGATACACTTTGTTAAACCAACTGAATTTTGGATGGATGAACGAATTTTTTTTTTCAGTGCAACATTATGACAAACTTAAACAACGAATTGTTGTTCAAGTTTATTCCCTGCATCTCCGCCCGCCACAGAAGGTCAAACGGGCTCGCTGCGCACAGATTTAAAACGTATTTTGGCGCTCTGTCAAAGTAGCCCCAAAATCTGTCAAAGTTACCCTCAATGTCAAAGTATAGTTTTTACGGTATACATTGAAGGACTTACTTTACGAAGTAAGTTTTACGGTATACATTGAAGGAAAGGGTAATCTCTGATAGAGCTTTGCAGTTGGCGCGATTCTTCTTCAGCCTTCCCGTAGTGTCCCCGAAGCGCGTGTAGCTTTGCCCTTCGTTCGCTACCACTTTGTTAATTGCGATCCGCGTAAACTCGCCCGGTTCCGTTCTCGAGGAGACGTCGCCGCGAAGAGAAGTGAAGTAGGGGAAACGCGGTTTTCGCATAATGAAAGTAAATGGTCCGAAGCGCGAATCGATCGCGGTTCAATAAATCTTCTCGATAAAAATCGTTCGGTTCGGCTTAAACCACCGCATCTTTTATTAAATTAAAACGTTCCTCCAATTTCCACTCTTCGCCCAAATTGAATAATTTCCGCAAAAAGTTCCAAGCGAAAATTGATTTTGATAACAAAATTATCGGATCCAGTAGTTAGAAAAGAGGACTATAGAAAATAAAATAATTCGGATCGAACCTATCATTTTTACGAGGCGAAGAAAAATGCCTTTTCAACGGGGTACACCTAGCTCGTAGCCGGATGAAAAAGGAATTTTCGTGATTTTTTTTGAGACAACGTGTGCAATTTCTTAGTTTTTTGTTTGCATTTAAGAGTATGGTTTTATTTATCTTTTACAATTTTTGCATTAAAAAACGTTTGTAAATTTGGTAAATACTATGGCTTGTACCGACCGATGCTACAAAAATATCGTTCGCGGTGACTAGAGCATGGATACCGGTTTTCGATAATATCGAAAAACTGGAATAGCGGACCAAAAATCCGATTTTGAGTCGAATAGTACCGATATATCGATATCAGAGTTTAAAAAATTAAAATATCATTATAATTGTTATTATTTCCATTAAGGGATCATCACGGTGTAAAATATTCGAAAAAACAATTTTTTTTGCCTCATGTGATAGTATACACGGTGACAAACATGGACCTGGCATCGCCGAATGATCGTAAATACACAAAATTTATCTGAAAATTCGGCACTCGAAACTTTAAACGCGTTTTTCTCGAAATGTCGATTTTCAAAACGGTGCACACTCTCAAAGGAAGAATTTTCAAGCTATCCATCTCAAATTTTGACACAACATTCTTCACGCCATTTTTTATCTTGCTGTGGAAGCTTGTTTTAAAATCTACATATTTTAAAAAAAAAAACCCGCCACCCTCTTGTCAATTTTAATTTTAAAAAAACTTCATAGCAAGATAGTGGCTTTCATACTGATTAATAATATTTTTACAAATTTTGTTTCAGACAATATTTACGGCCACAACCGTGTACACCGTGAGGACTTCTTTTTTTCGATGACATTTTCAACCGTTAAAAGAAAAGCAAAAAACATAAAAATAAGAGTTAAAAATTATTTTTCTTTTCTCTATGAGTACTTTGATTTAACATAAGACAAAATCAGACTGATTAGCGTATTTTAACCATCGAAAAAAAAATCGCGAAAATCAGGTATTTTTCGACCCGTTACACTGTAACGATCCCTTAAGTTACTTTTAATTGTTTTGGTTTACTACGTTTAACAGCCTTAAAATATTATTACCTACGTTAAATATTTTTGGTAAAACTCTCTATTTTCTTTGTTTAAAAAAAACTATGCATCAAAAAAAAAAAATTCTTTCGCTCAACCACTGCTTTTCGATGGTAGCATGTCATTATATCACACGACAAAATGTCACCGACAAAACATCACGACCATAAAATATCACAATCCGATTATTCTCCACACGCGAGAGTGGGTTTGTTTGATTGTTTGGGTTTGTTTATTTGTTTGTTTGGGTTTGTTTTGTCGTGTGATATTTTGTCGGGTGGTCAGGTGACATGGAACCTTTTTGATATCTTAAAGAAGATGGTAAAGTTTGAAGTCGATCGGTGCCATGGTTTTTGTCATACCGTGGTCACCGATTTTGAAAAAGTCATTTTGAGAAAAACGCGTTTGAAGTTCGCCGGTACGCGGAACCTACCTTTGAAATATTGAATTTTTCAGAGATTTTTGAAATGCCCAATTTTGCGAATCCCTCGAAATTCAAAAAACCGACATTTTCCAAAATTACAACCAGATGTGAGCTGTAAAAACTGCGAGTTGAAAAATGAACGAGGGTTCGAGAATTATTCATCTCGTCATCGAAAGGGGCTCAGAACAGTTCGAACGCTTCAGGGCCAAAGAGAACTTTGGCTGGCTGAGCAGGTATCGAAGGATTTAAATATGACGGAGATTATGCTATCTGCAAGTACACACAGATAGCAACGTCCGTGGAGCACATCGCGCGTAGTTTGTAACGCTCCGAAGGAGCCCATAATATCTCCAACGGAATATCGATGTACGCTGATACAATATAGGTGTACGTATACGTTCATGTGCGGGAAACACTATTAGAGCACCCTCAGGTAATACATATTCGAGCTTTCGCCAAGTTTCCACAAACGAGGTCACGCGACTGCTTCTGTCTATACGCTTTTCCTCTTCACTTTGCAACCTTCTTCCTGGCCTTACCCTCTCATCCCTTTCTTTTCTTTCGACTCGGAAAATCCGTTTTCCGTTCTCTTTATCAAATTCTTGCTCTCCATCCGAACGTGCGTAATTTTTTACCTTCGTTCATCGCTTTGTTGGTTTTACTCATTTTAATGGAGATATATATTGTATATTATATATTATACATATACTTAGACATAGGGTCTAAGGGTGAAAAAATTATCAAATGGACCCCCCCAATCCCCCCAATAAATTTGTCGGTCCATGCGCCAAACACTCTGCATAATATATAATATATGTTAATTTTAAAATAAGGTTAAAAATTAAAACTTTAAAATAATATATTAAAATAAAATAAATAATTAAAATAATATATGTAAACATTTTACATTAATATTATATGTTATACAGAGTGTTTGGCGCATGCAAAGATACATTTTTTTGGGCTGATTTGCTATTTTTTTCACCCTTAGACCCTATGTTCTAAGTGTCACAGTAATTGAGATATGATTTTTTTTCTATTTACCCCGTCTATCGCCTTTGAATTGTTTTAACTTTTCTATTTGTGGTTGTGATAGCACGAAATAACTTTTTTTGTAGTCTGCATTGTGTGTTTATTATAAATAAATCATTATTTGATACAATTGGTTTCAAGGAAGTCAGTCTTGAGCTTCCAGTCTTAAAAATGTGTAAAAGTATGAAAAATGTCAACCCTGTACATATATATGTGTATGTGTATGTGTGTGTGTGTGTGTATATATATATATATAATATTTCGAGTTCTGCACATCTGGCTATTTTGATGCCGGTCCTT
Organism: Ophion obscuratus; assembly: GCA_964007375.1. Classification (NCBI taxonomy): domain Eukaryota; kingdom Metazoa; phylum Arthropoda; class Insecta; order Hymenoptera; family Ichneumonidae; genus Ophion; species Ophion obscuratus. The sequence goes on from OZ023314.1 coordinate 34,152,772, forward strand.
GAGTTCTTTGAAATCGAATATTCGATTTTGAATAGGAAAATAATTCTGAAAGTCAAAATGACTTCACAGTCATATTTCCCTATATATATACGAGGTTATCCACAAAGTGACGTCCAAAATAAAAATCTAGATGCCTCCTATCAATACCTATCCGAATCACCCCTAACAGAGACTAACAGAGGACCAACGTAAATGGCTTGGTATTGATTAAAAGTTGAAAAATAGGTTTGAGAGGTCACTAAAGTTCATATGATAAAAAAAAGACTCACACTAGTCTAAATGACTCCCGATTATTTTTAAAAACTGGTAAGAGGAAAGTTCAGGCGCAGAAGAGAAAGAAATAAGAAAAAATATTTTATTCTCGAACTTAAAAAAGATCGTAGGACATACATTGCAGTGATTTGGATTGGTATCGATATGTGTGTATATTTAGATCGAAGTACGTGCATGTGTTTTTTCTCACAAGGAACATCACGTAAATGCCCGCCTTCGTTGTCATTGAAGCTTACCTATATATGTGATAAAGCATATTAAAACTGCTAGGCTTGTATTCTTTCTTATCGGAAAAAAACTGTTTTCAGGGGGGGAACCACCCCTCAAAGAAAGACGTATTAATTTAATACGTCAATATTTTTTTTCAATACTTCTATAGTGGATTTTTCATCGCTTCACGTTAGAAGAATTTTGGTTTTTATTTTATTCAAATTGGTGGACTACTTATTGCGGGCGAAACTGCAAAATCACCCCTTGACACGCCTTTTTTTAAGGGGTGGATTCTTAAAACCGTTTTATGGCCGATAAAAAAATACGCGTCTAGTAGTTTTCAATGCTTTATCATATATTTGAGTTCCAAAAAAATCGACGGCGAACCCCAGTCCCCAATTGATTAGTATAGAGAAAAAAAAGAAAAATCCAAAGCCCAAAAACTCGCACAGGAATTTTCTCGAGCCGAACATCACGAAGTTTCCCCGTGTAAAAAATCCAAAAATATTAATCAGACCATTCGACTGAGCGTGAATTTTCCTCTCCGCTATTCCGACTAATAGAAAATAAACGAATTAATATTGAACCAGCCATCATCCACAGGATATTATTTCGAAAAAAATGTTAATCCTGCAGCCGATCAAATTTCATTTCTCTGGAACATCGCGACGTTTCCGGCTTTCGTCACGGAACTAACGCGTGACACAATAAAATAAGCTTCTTGAGGAGAAAAAAAGAAAAATAAAATGAAATTTTCCGTTTTACGCTTTCGTAACTGCAACCTTCCGAGAAGGGATTTTTTTCGCTTTGGTAGAATTATCCTAGCAAAGGTGTACTGCGCTATCGTAAAAAACCTTATGAATCGTAAGAGCCGCGTTTTTACAACGTCTCCGATGTATTACGACGGTCGAGTTTTTTTTTATGGTCATACGAGAAATACCAAACGTGTGACATGAGTACGAAGCTTCGGCGGAGCCCACATTCGCCTCCATGCAAATGATCGTCGCGCGTGAGACGATATATACAACCTGTCGCGATGATTTCCATATGTACTACGACTCGCGTGTGTATTTCCGCGGGTATAAATTTAAAACATTTGTAGTGATTTGTCGAAGCTTCGAATTTTATTATGATCCCAATAATCGATGTGGGAAAAAACACAGGTCCATTAATTTGTTTCTTTTTTTAACGGCAAGATTTATGAGAAAATTGAAGAAACAGTCGTAGCCGCGCAGAAATTGTCGTAGGGATCCAATTGGATTCCCATCCTTGCGCTCACTGCCTGATAGGGTTCCAATCGTCATCGCATTGGAAGAGTATACTAAAAATTCACGCTCGTATATTCAATTCTCATCGGGATTCCCCATTGGAATGTACGATTGCAATTTGAATCGTAAGCAATTTCCAAATTATCGAACAGAATCCGATGCGATTCTTGATATTATTGCATTCTGTAGTTCGAATTTCGATATCTTTAGGCGAGGAAAAAATTACTGATTTTCATTATTTTTTAAAAATAGATTTATTCACCATTTTTTAGACTTAGGGTAAGTTTTATTATTACTTTTGGCTGTTACATGGTATTGTTTTTATTTATTAATCTTTAAAAATGGCGGTGGTATGGTACGGTCGTCTAAACGGGTCGCGGCGGATGTTGTCGGACGGCGTGACACGTAGTATCGACGGGGATTCAATCTGAAGAACACCAACGAAGATTTTTCCTTCATTAACACTCATACGCAGAATTTGAACCAAGGAAAAGTGAGAAATGTTGAAAATCGATGAAATTGTACGCTTTGAAACAAAAAGATTTAGTCTCTTGTAAAAATGGCTACATTTTGCAACAAAGAAATACTTTTTTTCTTCAATTTTCGAAAATATTTAGCGTCAGATTTTAGAGAATAAGGCTAGACAGATTCGTGGCGAATTTCATCAGAATCGGTCGATTAGTTTTTTTAGCTATACGTCACGCCAGTCTTGAAAATGCAGTTTAGAAGACCGTGCCATACCTCCGCCATTTTAATAGATTGATTAAAAAAAACGACCATGTAATAGCCAAAAGTAGCAGTAAAACATGCCCTAAGTCTAAAAAATGGTGATGGAATCATTCCTTTGGAAAAATCATGAAAATTATGAAAATGAAATTTGAGACGCTTTGCGGCACGCAGTGTAACTGACGGGAATTTGAATTTGGGATTTTTTCTCCAATCTATTAATTTACATGAGTATAGCTAGATAAATACGTAGGGGATTTTGAAAACAAGATTTTTTGTGTAATTGGCAAGCATTTAAAGTAAAAACTCAATGTTCGACAGAAAATGAGACCAATCGTTTGTTAATAACTAATGTTATAATTAACTCATGAAAAATCCGGTACCCATTTCTCTTCAGAATGTTATTTTGTGCTGAAAATTTGGAGTGAAAAGAATGAAAATTGTTGGAGTTGTGCAGCGTGCCGTTTTGAAAAATTATGTTTCGAGAAAAACGGTCGACGTCTCGCACACGGGCCAGCGACCGCAGATCCACCCGGGCCTGCGGACCTTTGTTTTACAGGTACCAAACTTTTTCTCCTTGTTCTAGATGGTTCGAAGCATTATTGCTTCACACTATACTAGCCATACCACTGATCATACTTGATACAATTTATATTTTTAATATCTGCACAACAAATCATTTGTAATAACTAAAAATTTTCATGTGTGCACTGTTGAATGAATGTTCACATTTAATTATAAAAATGAAAAAATAGTTATTCCAATGATTCGTGCAGTATTTCTAGATTTGATATTAGGCAACATTGATTCTATCTCCGTCTCTCTTTACACAACCAGGCGAGTTTAACCTCCTTGTTTTTCAACGTCTATCTGTCACAACAATTTGTCAGGTGCGGGAAATATAAAGCATTGTATTCGGACCACGACTCGTAAGAAGCGTGAAAAATTTGTGTCGGCGAAATATGTCGGTTGAAAATGAAATATCTGTGGAAATTCTAATGAGTGAGATGAGGTTAGGACTACAGTCAGCTGTTGCCTTGCTGTCACGTCTCTTTATCGTAGCAAGGGGTAATAAATCCAATACCGGAAGTTCAAATTAAACTTGATATAACACAAAAATTAGGTCAATATAAGCGTAATTTTTACTAAGAGCATTGGATTACTACAAGTCTTCAATATTTAAATCTGATTATTTTTAAAAATCTGACGGATTCCCACTATCATATACACTTTTGTAGCCACCGGAAATTGGGTTTTTGCATGTGGTCTCCAAATTCCTTCATAAAAATACGCAATTTTTTTTCTCTGTAATTAGGTCGATAACCGACCCTGAAACTTTACAGAGACGATTATTAATATATCTAGTGAAGCTCCAAAAAAAAAAAAAAAAAAATGAAAATCTTACGGATTGAAGCCTGGCGATAGGATTCCTGAAGCCAATTAAAAAAAAAATTGAAAATTGTAGAGTATTGTAAGCCCTTAAATAATTGGAAATATTGGTACTTATATATCGCGATCAAATAGATGAGCAAAAGATGAAAGAGAGATTGATTGATTGATTGATTAATTTTATTATGCCCTGATGAACCTTAAGGCAACATTTTAAGAGAGAGAGAGAGAGAGAGAGAGAGAGAGAGAGAGAGAGAGAGAGAGAACCTTGACCATTTCCATTGGGATGCATACCACATGTCAAATAATATACGACACCCAGAAGTACTGTATGACCAACGAGGCGATAGTAACTCTGCCAATAAGTTTTCAGCCGTGTGGTCTCCGCGGTCTCGAAAGGACTGGCGGTCCCTCGCCTGTCCGAGAGGCACGCGTCAAATTTTACGATCTCTTCTGCAACGGGGGTCCCGCGCGCTCACCCGAACAGGAAATAAAGGAGGGAGACCGATTTGAAGTATGTATTCGGGTTTGCGCGCAAGGTGCGCGAGGATAAATCTGTACACGTGGGCTTGAGCGCAAGATTCATACTCGCCATGTGTTCGCCATATTTATAGCTATTAAGGCGACGTGACACACGTGATATATATCTATATATGCACGCATTTGGAGAAACAATGAACAGGAATTCGCGCCAAGCTGTCTTGCACTTTCACCAGCCGGCGAAGCAACTTTACCAAGTGTCGCCTTTTCTCCATTCCGAAACTCCTCTAGCCTATTATCGAACGACTGCCAGCAAAAGCTTAATGATTTATTTAACGCGAATTAACATCAAGTCACAGCTCGGTGGCGCTGTTGGTCTTCTTTTCTGTTGATGTTCGTCAATTTTTAGGATCGTGGGAATCGATTACAAATTCAGATTTCAATTCTTTAGGAAAATTCAATTATCGCGAGGAATGGTATGCCTTGAAAAATAGATTGGAAGAAACCAGTAGGCGAGTTGGTGGTTTTTTAAATGATTAAAAAACTGCTGTAGTGTATGATTTTATATCCTGTTTTTGATGTCGTGATCATCTTAAGCGGGGAGATTCCTTTGTAACGCGAAGAAGAGCTTGTGGCCGAGAATGAACGCGAGGCAGCTAAGAGACTACTTAATGGCCCGCGGTTTAAGTTAATCGGTAGATCATTTAGTCACATTTTTGAGTCTTCAAACTTTAAGCGGGGAGATACCGTTAGGCGAGGAACAAATTTGCTGATTTTCATGATTTTTTTTAAAGGAACGATTTCTTTACCATTTTTGAGACTTGAGGTAGTTCGGGAGAAAAACCGAAAGTCAAACTGACAATTTTAACGATTTTTATTTTTTTCTTTCGAATGTTTAAAATACATAGAATTTCATATCATTAAAAAGTATTTTTATTTAGGTACCCATTAGAATGAAAATTTATGATGATTTTCATACATGCTTACAATCGACATTGGTTATTGAGCACTTGGTTGATCCTTATCGACTTCACTAGTGAGTTCACGTTTTAAGCAGTTGGCAACGCTACATAACCTCATTTTAGAAGAATTCAAACATCAGCTCTCAACGACTCGACAAATATCAAAATATGGCACAATTACATGTGAGTGGTCGTCTATTTTTCGACAGAAAATTGCTCTGCTTTTGTTGACGCAGATAAATAATAAGAGATTGATTGGACCGTTTTTTAAGTTTCATCTTCAGGTAAATAAACAGAACGAAAGCAGAATTTTTTTTTAAAGTTTTCTAAATAAAAATGTTTACAGCCGTTCTTCATGCGTATATTTCTATACATAATAATCAATTTAAAAAAATTAAGATCTACGATCAACGTATTTTTATTCAGTTTTTATCCTTCTTTTTATTATTACTTTTATTCTGTTATTTAGCATGATCTGCAGCGTAGGCATTCGGCGACATTCATATCGCATTCTGCGTGAATTGCCGCCTAGGAATTTCCCCTAGCAATCACAGCTGACGCTCCGATCATCGTCTAGAGGGAGACAGATGCCGCATAGCGAAATTTAATAAATTATTGTGAAAAAATTACACGGTGGATCAGCTACAATTTTTGCAGGTGAATCCCTTATCGATCGAAGATTCGAATAAGAAGTTTTGTTTGTTGGGTCAAACGACTGAATTTTACGTAAACTTATCATTTCCGGTAAATTTTTCGGAGGTTACGTTTAAGTGCGTGTATTTTAGGTCAACTTTCAACGTTTATATCTCGAAAATGGTACGGTGGAGTTGCCTAAAATATTTTATTTCAACGTGGTTAATGACATTCTATCTCTTTCTCACAAAAAAATAGGAGGTTAAACGTTAGTCGATTTTTTAATTGTTTCTTCCGAACCACCTTAAGGTAAGTTTTTAAAATACTTTTGGTTGTTACATGGTAATTTAAAAAAAGTTAATCAAGTCACGGTTTCTAAACTGCATTTTCAAAACTGGGGTAACCTATAGCTCAAAAACTAACCGACCTATTCTGATGAAATTTCCCAGCTAACCACGAACCGCAAATGTACCGCTCATGTAGGGTACGCCGTACCGGTACTGTGGCCACTATGTACGTGCGTACGGTACCGGTACATTAACGGAACGCTGTACCAATGGTACGCTTGGCCAACTGCGTTGGTGTAAATCTTTCTTACCTTATTATCTAAAACATGACCTTAAATGTTTTTGAAAATAAAAAAAAATATTGCAATACGTAGCCATTTTTTTCGGAAAAATCAACATTTTGTTTCAAAGCATACCATTTGATCGATTTTGAACATTTCTCACTTTTTCTTGGTTCATATTCTGCGTATGTGTGGTAATGAAAGAAAAATCTCCGCTGGTTTGTTTTCACACGAATCCCTCCGACGTTACGTGTCACGCTGTGTGACAACATCCGCCGCAACCACTTCAGAAGACCGTGCCATACGATCGTCATTTTTAAAGATCAATAAAATAAAAAGTATCATTCAACAAATTACAAAAGTAGTAATAAAACATACCTCAAGTATAAATATGGTAAAGAAATCGTTCCGTAAAGAAAATCAGCAATTTTTTCCTTGCCTAAAGATATGTCTCCCCGTTTTCAGTATTCAAGGGTATCTAAACGCGTTTTCCCGAAAACGACTTTTTCGTGATCCTCGTACATGATAACTCAAAAATTATCTGCACGACTATATTGAAATTTTGCACACTTTCAGATAACATGCTTACCGTCTATGTGAACCTGAATTGTATCGAAAATTGTTTTCGAAAAACTACTTCCTCATCAACATATTCTATAGTAAAAATTCCATGAAAAATAGAACATTTTCTTCAAACACGTACCATTTTTCGAAATTTCACTTTTCTTTGGATTTTTTAGGTTCACATAAAGTGTATGGGTCTTGGGAATGTAAAACTCTTTGACTCTGATGTTCGAAATCAATGCACCAGGCGCTAAGTTGTACGCCCTGGAATAACTCAGGCGGCAACCGTCTCTGAAGCAAGTGTCATACAGCCGCTATTTTCAAATATAAAAAAAATGGTAAAATGAAAATATGTAAATAAAATACGTACATAAAAATTCAAATATGTTGAATAAATAATTTCAACCAAAAAAAAAACTGGAAAATTCGCTTATTTTTGGCTGCTTAAAGGGATCTCCTCCTTAATTCTTTTGCTGAAAAATATTGTACATGATATTCGGCACGTTAGATTTTTTCTACGCTTCGCAACTCTTTTTTTTTAAGCGAAAAAGAGTAGGACAGGAAGCGGGAGAGAGGGCAACGCGCAGCTCTCGGAGTTATTAGCACACAATAAACTATAAAAGTAATTCCTTCTCCTTGGTTCTCGCAGAAGTCTACAATATGTGATTCTCTGTCGCCCACGCACTGTAAAACGATTCGCGTGATTCACGCAACTCCGACCATCGTATGAAAAAAAAATTGGGAGACAGAGGGAGAGTTAGGAGAGCGAGAGAGAGAGTGACCGAGTGAGTAAGTGAGTGAGTGAGAGAGAGAGAGAGAGAGAGAGAGAGAGAGAGAGAGAGAGAGAGAGAGGGTCATAGTCCTCCATCTGGCATTATCTTCACCCTTCCCCCTTCATCCTCGTGTTCTCGTGCGCCCATAGATAAAATTTGTACGCCCTTTTCAAGCCGCAAAACAAAAAACCTTCAAGGATAATATAAGCAGAAACTTTTTTAGCAGGGCATCCCTCGAAAAATGAGTACACGCAAAATTTCTATCGTACTCGAGCGCAAGAGAGCCCGAAACGTATGCTCAAGTCCGTTTTTTTCTACTTTTGCTTTTGTCCAGAGACGCACGTGGGCGTGTATAAATTTTCGGCAAGGCTCACGTGACTGTAGGACCGTCTTTATCAACGTGGAATTAAACGAACGCCCTCGAGCCTGGTCCTGCACGAAACGAAGGGCTGTCCCTCTCGAACAACTCTATATTTATACCCGGCGAATATGCAAAATCATATCCTCGAGTTATGAATTTGAAAAATACACGAATAATAAAAATGGTTACTTGGTACTCGTTTTGTTTTGAAAACGTTTTTTTTTCTGTTCAAATTCACGGAGCACTTGAGGAGTTTCGGGACATAATTGGTCCAGTGAAGATTAAAGTGACAATTAAACATTTAATGCAAATTTATACAGTACGATCTTTGTAATATACTGAATGCATGTTCGAAATTCCCAATCGATCGTCTACACCATTTTAGAAAAACGTACAATTGAAAAAAAACACATTGTAACACATAGGGAGGTGCCTACGCTCATTGCTGAATGGCAGTTTTACGCACGAAATACTAGGTGCGCAACTAAGTTCCCCGGTTTCACACATGGATGGCGCTAGCGACACATGTAGTCGGCATACAGGTCTGAAATTGGGTGCCTTTATAGCTTGGACATCAGTTAAGAATACCAAGTCGTAGTATAAACAAATATCGCAACACAACGACTTTTTTTCTAACCTCGAAAATGTCAAAGTTTATGCCGAATAAACAGCATTTGCGGGAAGCATTGCTTTTCTGCTTCAACCTGAAAAAAAAACAGCAGCTGAAGCACGTCGGTTACTTGGTTACTACGGCGAACATATTCCATCAAAAACAACTCGTGAAGATTGCTTCAAGCGGTTCAGAAGTGGCGATTTTGAGACTGGGGACAAGGAGCGCTCGGGAAGACTTCAAACATTTGCGGACGCCGATTTGCAAGCATTATTGGATGAAGATGACACTCAAACAGAAGATCAACTTGCCGAGGCATTAAATGTGATTCGACAATGTATTTCGAAACGTTTCCACGCCATGGGAAAAATTCATAAGGAAGGAAAGTGGATGCCGCATGAGTTCACTGAGAGACAAATGGAAAATCGAAGAGCCACTTCCAAAATTTTGCTTTTGCGGCAGAATAGAAAGTGTTTCCTGCATCGCATTGTTACTGGCGATGAAAAATGGATATATTTCGAGAATCCCAAACGCAGAAAATCGTGGCTTTTACTTGGCTAAGCGTCAACATTGACGGCACGGCCACATCGCTTCGGAAAAAGACAATGCTCTGCGTTTGGTAGGACCAGAAAGGAATCGTGTACTATGAGCTGCTGAAACCGGGCGAAACTGTCAATGGGCAACGCTACCGACAACAACTAATCAATTTGAACTACGCATTGCTCGAAAAACGGCCAGAATGGGACACGAAACACGAACGTGCGATATTGCAGCACGACAACGCTCCGTGCCATCGCAGTTCCATAGTCCACGACACCATAAAAACACTGAAATGGGATCTGCTACCGCACCCGCCGTTTTCACCAGACCTGGCCCCTTCAGACTATCACTTGTTCCGGTCGATGGCGCATGGCTTGGGTGGGCTACACTTGGTCAATTACGATGCAGTACAAAATTGGTTGGACGAATGGTTTCGGTCCAAAGACGCGTCTTTTTATCGTCGCGGTATTTGTGTATTGCCAGAGAGATGGCAAAAATGTGTAAATAGCGAGGGACAACACTTCGTATGAGCCATTTTTTGTATTTGTCTTGAAATTTTCGATTTTTTATTGGTCAAGAAAACCCGGAAACTTAGTTGCGCACCTAGTAGTGTGGAAAATGTTGAAAATGTTATAAGAAACTGTCAAATCACTCACAATCAGTATATTATGACAATTTCGTTATCAGTGCCATAATGTTACATACTCTGTGTTGAAAAGTGCTCTTTCGATAGCAAATTTTACAGAAACGGTGTAGACGATCGGTTGAAATTTTGATGGTGCACTCAATATATGACGAAGAATTTACTGTGTAAATTTGAAACAAATGGTAACATTTCTGAATTGTCCCGAAATTCCCTACCTCGTTTTCGTGCATGAGCGGTCACCCTCGGAGTCTAGGCTAACGCTGCTTGGCATAACGCTGCTAGGCCAAAGCTCTTGACGAATTTTGGATTCAATATAAAAATCAAAAGATCAATATAGTTTGAAATTTGAATTGAAACTTGAATACGAAGGAGAAAGGGAGAGGGAGGGAGGGAGAGAGAGAGAGAGAGAGAGAGAGAGAGAGAGAGAGAGAGAGAGAGAGAGATTTGATTTGATGTAATTTATTTGCCCTAGCAAGCTATGGGGCAATTTGCATAAGCAGTTTCCGGATTGTCAGCCAGCACCAGCACACATAATAGCATGGTTGCATTGATAAATAGTAAAATAATAATAATGATATCTGCAAATAATACATAAAATAATAATATAAAAATAATACAAAAATAATAATACTAGGTGGAGCGCAAGGGATATAAAGAACAGAAAATATAAAGAAAGTAGAATAAAATAAAATAGAATAAAATAAAATAAGGTAAAGCAAAGTATACAATGTAGACGCAGAGAGAGAGAGAGAGAGAGAGAGAGAGAGAGAGAGATCGTTATCAACTGAACGCTACGATATCCGGGATTACCTCCAACGATTGGGACTCCACGTACCCCTAATCCGGAATTTCATGAATGCGGAGAGACCAAGTGTACAACACGATGGTACAAAACTTTTGCATCTCTCGCTATTATCCCGCGCGGTTGATAGCGAGATGAGCTTCCCCTCCCGCTCCAAAACCATTTACTCTTCCTCCATGGGGACCCGCTAATATGCGCCCAGGATCCGTCCAATCCAGCCGCGAATATCGTTGTAAACGCGCGTGGTGGAGTTTCACTTCCAGCCCCTCCGCACCCACATGCAACCCTTCTCTGTTCATTTTCCATCGAGCGGTTTCAGGGATTCTTCATACTTTTTATATCATTTTTTTTTCATGTCAGTGTTCCTTTTTTCGTAGCATTCCCTCGTTATGTCTGGGCGCGAGGTTTGCAGCTCCGCAGTCGCGGCGCCACGAGGGACAATCATGACCGCTTGGTCACGATGTGAACAAATTTGCAACCCACCAATTTGTGGTGAAACGGATTGGTTTTTTAAAGAACATCGTTTTTTTGGTCCAAACCGGAGGAAAAAAGTTCAGGGGGTAAGAATAAGTTTGATACAATTGAAGGGATGTTTTATAATTCATTGGACCTATCAGTCGTTTAGGGGGCTCGTGATAAATTTATGAAGAGCAAGAGGAATGGGTGTCTTCACTGTAAAAACATATATAACAAATTTAACTGCAAAAATATACAGGGTGACAATTATAAGGTGGTTATGTGTTGTCCAAGAGTATGCTGAGATTTTGCGACCGAAAAAAAAATATTTAATGGTCTTTCAAGTCCTCTTAAACAAAAATGTCGCCTTTTTTCGTGATGAGTAGTACTTTCCAGAAAAAAGAGCATTCTGGGAAAAATGAAAATGACATTTTTAATTCAGCAGAATTAATATTATTAACTCCAAATACGAAATAGTAATTAAAAAAACTTTTTTAATGGAATGAAATCTCTTCTATGCACTTCAAAATGCATCTTTAATAATTTTACTCTCGACGACGGGATACACAAAAAAAGTTTTTCAGCAGTATTTGGTATTCAAAATTTAATTATCTTCATTCTGCTGTCAAAATTTCATTTTGAATTTTTTCCCAGGATCCTTAATTTTTCCAGCAAATACTACTGACTAAAAAATGCTCTATATGTTTTTGTTCGAAGAGAGATTGAAAAACCATTGAAAATCGTAGTTTTCTCGATTGCAAAGTCTCCGTGCAAGACCCGCAAAAACACACGTCCTTGTAATTGTCACATTGTATAGTAAATATAACAATTATCGTCTGAATATATCGTAGAAACAAAACATCGTTTTTACCATATCCCAAAAAAATTCTAACATTTCTTTTCCCTATACAAAATTCATAAAAATTATTTTTATTATATTGTAGACATACATCACAAAACGTTCGACAATTTTTTACCGAATTCCAAAAAAATGTATAAACATTTCACTCCGATTAGCCAAAATCCCAAATTTATTATAATTTACCGAGTAACCCACCGTTACACGTAATCGCCTCGACGATCGTTACGTGCCGATTCTCAAGAGTAATTCCTTCGTAAAAGAAAACGGCAATCAAATTTTATACCGGCAGGTAATAACAACATTTCTTCCCCCCTGTCAGAATTTCATATATACCACCCCATAAAAATCTCGTTTATGATAGAGTATCTAGACGAGGCTTCGATATATATCAGACATTTTTTATGGCTGTCGCATATACCGACGCGACTAAAAGTATGTTGTAAACTCACGAATAAACGTCTCTTCGACGCTATGCGACAGTTTCGAGGGTCTTTCGACACGCTTGCCCATATACATGCTCCGCTATCGAAACGAGTGGGGCGGCGGGGGTGTCGGGCAGGTATAGGAAAGAATAATCGAGCCGACGCGACGTCCGTGTCAACAGATAAGAAATATTCTCTCGTCGATAGGCCATCAACGGAGACATCTCGTCTTATTTTTCGTTTTTTTCGTCACTTCGAAGAAAATCTGGCACTTGGTACGTTTCGAACGTTTTGGAAATTCAAAAAAAAGAATGATAGAAAGTGCCAAACAAAGGGATAATTCAAATGTAATGATCACGGTGTTGATAAATGATTGCGAGAAGCAAATATTTCGTCAAATTTAGAAATATATATATATATATATATATATAGCAATTGATACGCTTTAATGAGAAAAAGTTAAACATTTTGAAAAACTGTAAAAAAACAAAAATAATTCGGGATAGTAAACCAAAGGTCGAATGATCGAGCCAGCAATACATTATAGGTTGGAGACGGTCTTTTTGAATTCACACACACGCATATGTTCGACGCAATTTTTCACGTAATCGCTATGTAAAATAGGTTATGAGTATTAAAAAAAAAATGGCAACAAAAAACTTCTTCGTGAAACAACTACGCATTAAACGCCAAAAAAATAAAAAATGTTGTGGCTCATCAAAGTATCAGGAACAAATTATTCTTATGCGAGTATCCGAATAATAATTACTGTCGCAATTAAACCGGGGCACCGTACTGGCGGGTCACAAAAATCGATTTTTTCGCATTTTCTCAAAGAATATGTGGAAAAAAATGCAAATTCAAATAGTGAAAATTGACCAAGTTAGAGGCGGTTCAATGAGAGCAGGTGGCGCAACGATTTACGTATACTATAAATTTCAATCCGGTTTTTCTCGAAATGACTGTTCTCGACCTGGCCGGGATCACAACTCCAGCTATAGGTGCCCGATTTTCAATTTAAAAATACCAACATTTTCGTAATATCAGTTGCTATCGTTGCATCTAGCTGTTTTTTTTTCAAGATTTTTAAGCCCCCGAATGTACGTAAAAATTTCGTCAAAACTACAGATTTTTTTACACCCGCCTTTTTATGAAATGTTTTTTTTTTCGAAAGAAAAAAAAAACGGCGACGGCAACGAGAACTACATTTATGTAGACTAGAAAACTTTTTTATTTTTATCTTTCAGACTAACTATTGTCAAGTTATCTATGCGGTTGTTGGACTACGTTTTTTATACAGAGGCTCTGCTATACCTTCATAACTTTTTTTTAAGAATTTTTTTTCAGTTTACAAGAACTATGTTCAATGTCTGCTTAATAACATATTTTTTGTCCAAATCCCCATAAAATAATCTAGTACGCAAGAAAAATTCGGAATAAACAACCCTGTTTTGGCCCGTTGGTATCAGAATTGAGTTGAAATAATTTTATATATATATATATATATATATATATATATATATATATATATATATATATATATATATATAACTCACAGAATTCCAAGAAAAATAGGAAAAGTTGATAATCAAAGTTCAGCACGCCGCTGTTTTGTAATTAATTTTTTTTTGCTGAATCTCATATGAAACATCACAACACTCATACAAATTAAGAATATATGTGGGATTTTCTTCACATTCATACAACGTGCATGACAGTGGTCGCCAATTGGGGACGTTTTCCGCGCACCCTTGTAAACAAACGCATAAAAATAAATGATAATCATTTTTTTCAAACTTACGAATATGCTTGAAGAATCAATAAATACGTGTAAAAAATCATGAAGAGAACATGATCAGTGTAGCAATTATTCCATCGTAAAATTCACCTCCAAAGCAGCGCTGCAGACAACAATACTACCTCAATTTTGCAATTTATTCCCAACCGAATATGCTAATACCCAATTGTCGAGTTTCCAATGAGTGCTTCCATCTGTACGGAGCTTCAAAATGATACAAACGACATGACAATGCCTGATTGTGAGATGGGATGATAAACTGGGAGCACTTTGTGCCGTCTGCACCACTATACATAAGGCGCCTTTGGAGCCCTCTGGAGTGCAGTGAGGGAAGAGAGAATGAAAATGCGAGAGAGAGAGAGAGAGAGAGAGAGAGAGAGAGAGAGAGAGAGAGAGAGAGAGAGAGAGAGAGAGAGAAAGGAGGGTGGAAAAGGGATAATTGATCGTATCCAAGCAACTCTGCATTATGTATAGTTTGTATTGATGGAGCCAAAGTTTCCTAGCACCACCGATGAGAAATCGATCTACACGACGGTAAAAGGTTTCCCCCTTCCATCATCCAGACCGAAACTAAAGTTGCATTGGTAATTACCTACGAGTTCTCGCCTGCCTGCTCAAGTTATCTTAACCTTCCGAGAACAAATAACCTTCGGTTCCATATACTTCTACACGATTCGAGTCTGTACTCATTTTCACGAGTGAGAAGTTCAACTTTTCTCGTTTCAACCAGAAGTTCAAGTTAAAAATAGTTGGCACGGTATGATGAAACGAGTCGAACGCTTGGCAAGTATCTTTCGGGATACTTGACACACGCTCCAGCGTGACCGAGCGATGACGAACAGCTCGGGAATGCGAGAAACGTACGATGAACGGAAAACAATGGCGAAAATGATGGATCAGAACTTGACGATATTCGGAATTGAATCCTGGGCAATGGGAACTGAAATTTAGAATTCCGAAATGTATGCTCGAGATGTAAAATTAGTCGCAGGTGGCGTAATATGTAGGCCAAGCCTTAAGGGGGGAGGTCACTTCACAACATAAAAAAGAGATTATGGCTGAAAATGATCTTTACCGGGAAGCTGAGGGACTACGTTATGGCCACGGAATCGCAGATTGATCGGTGGGTCAACATTGTTAAGGGGTTACCCCCACTTGCGATTTTGAAAAAATCGATTTTTTTTATTGCATTTTTTTGAAGTATAAGTATCTGAGAATGTGTCCTGAAAATTTAAATTCGTTCCGAACAAAATTGACTGAGATATGAGCGTTGAAAGGGAAGAATCCGTTGTGTAAACGACCGGAAATTGAAACTTTAAACGCGTTTTTCTCAAAATGGCATTCCTGAAGTCGGTGTCCAAGATTACTCGAACACTAATGAACCGATCTTCTTGAAATTTTGCAGGCTTATTTAATACATAAAAATGTAGTCTTTAATCGTTCGATTTTTTTTCGTTAAAATCGAACCATTAACTTTGACTGTCCGCCATTTGGTGAAAAATGAATATTTTTTAAAATCCTTCGATTAAAGACTAGTTTATACGTATATTTGACTAAATACATCCGCATTTTTTTTTCAGATGATCCACTTCGCCGCAATGTTGGTCACCGCAAACCGTGTATATAAAAACATTATTTCATTGACGGCCATTTGCCACTAAACAATGTAATATTTTTCAATAAAAAAATTACTGAAACTTCTTCAAGATGTGTTCTTTAAGATGGTATATTGATCGATTAAAAAAGTTTTGTAGTTATCTTTAAAAAAATTCACGAAAAAGGCCTTTTTTGCGCTACAAGTGGGGGTAACGCCTTAAGTCTTGAAACTTTAAACGCGTGTTCCTGAAAACCACTTCTTCGTGAATCTCGTACAAGATATCTCAAAAAAATATCTGATTGGCCATTTTGAAATTCCGCACACTTTTAGGTAACATAGTTACCGTGGATTGGGTTTACTTTGATCAATTTCAAAATGAAAATCAATAAATTTATTCAAATAAAATAGCAAAAATATGTAAAAATGAAAACATCAATTTTTATTGTTTTTTTTTATTTTCCAAATTACAATTTTTTATATTTAACCCTTCGAGTGCACACCTCCGCCGCCAACCTATAAGTGCGCCTTGGGTCAATTTGACCCTAGGCGTTTTTCAAATCGTTGTATTCCGGTAAATATGCATTTTTTGTTTTTTTTTTGTAGTAGATTATCCATGTTTTATGGCCCTAAATTTATTTTTTGACGAAAATAAAAATTAAATGCCAAAACGTTCGTTCAAAGTGGGGCCCTGCGTTTTGCCATGCAATCGGTGACAGAACATTTTTGAGGTCAAAACGACTCAGTGTTCACTCGATGGGTTTAAAGTAAATGAGAAAAAAAATAATTAGTCGTGAACAAAGTTATACTGAGATTGGGATTACTTTCATTCCCCCCTTTTTCTCAATGAGAATCGGAAGTAATCGCATAAAGCAGCATTTTTCCTAAAGAAGAAAAAAACGGTCAACGGGATCGAAAGTTATACCGATTTTTATTGTTTTGGGGTTAGTTTGATCGAACAAATATTATTCCTTTACTTTTCAAAATCAACTTTATTGATAAACAACTGGTATTTTATATTCGTCTATGGGCTCCATAAACTCCACAAACACATCCATAAACTTCGAAACATGGAAAAACTAGCAAAAACAAGTTGGAATACTTGTGTCTACCTAGGTATCTAAATCACAAAACGAGATCACATTGGTTTCATTAGGATCATGTTTCACTTAAGGCCTTACCCCCACTCGTAGCGCAAAAAAGGCCTTTTTCATGAATTTTTTTAAAGAAAACTACAAAACTTTTTGGATCGATCAATATACCATCTTAAAGAACACATCTTGAAGAACTTTCATTAATTTTTTTTATTGAAAAATATTACATTGTTTAGTGGCAAATGGCCGTCAATGAAGTAATGTTTTTATATACACGGCTTGCGGTGACCAACATTGCGGCGAAGTGGATCATCTGAAGAAAAAAAATGCGGATCGATTTAGTCAAATATAAGTATAAACTAGTCTTTAATCGAAGGATTTTAAAAAATATTCATTTTTCACAAAATGGCGGACAGTCAAAGTTAATGGTTCGATTTTAACGAAAAAAAACGGCCGTTTTTTGGCTATAAAACGGGCATTTTTTTTCGAAAAAAACATCGAACGATTAAAGACTAAATTTTTAAATATTAAATAAGCCTGCAAAATTTCAAGAAGATCGGTTCATTAGTGTTCGAGTGATCTTGGTCACCGACTTCAGAAATGCCATTTTGAGAAAAACGCGTTTAAAGTTTCAATTAGCCGGTCGTTTACACAACGGATTCTTCTCTTTCAACGCTCATATCTTAGTCAATTTTGTTCGGATCGACTTGAAATTTTCAGGACATATTCTCAGATATACTTATACTTAAAAAAATGCAATAAAAAAAATCGATTTTTTCAAAATCGCAAGTGGGGTTAACCCCTTAAACTAGGTCACGTACAAAATCACACTAATTGCAAGACAAAAAATATCAAATAACAATTTGATATTTTTTTCTTACGATTTACAATTTGCAACAAGAAAAAAATGTCAAATAACAATTCGATAATTTTTATCTTACAATTAGTGTGATTTGGTAAAGATTTGCAGAATTGTAGGTTAAGCAATGTTCCTAATGAACACATTAGAAACATTTCTAACCCTACAATTGAAACCTACAATTAAAAAAAATATCAAAAGACAAAAATCCGTGAGAATACTCGGAGACTAGCGATGAAGATAACGAGTGGGGTGAAATTGATCAATGATCAATGTTACCCCGTCGAAGCGATCAAAGACACCCCCAATGAAACAACTGTCGCTCACAAAAAATATGTTTTTGAGTCATAGCAACACACAATTGCATTGCAAAATATGTCATTGCAACACTCAATTTGTTATTGTTTAAGTTATTCGAGCACAAAGAATAGTTTAAATACATTAATTAGGTTTTTTATATTTTTACGGTCACTTAAACCCGTCCGTTCGTGCTGCTGCTACGTGATGGCATAAAGAGACATTCAGGCTTGCCAACCGTAAAAATAAACTTTCGGTCACGTTCAGGAACTTCGTGAATTTGAATTTAAAAACAAAACAAAGTTTTTATCGAAGTAACCCCAATCCACGGTACCGTCTATGTGAACCTAATATTTCTTAAAAATATTTTTGAACAACTACTTTTTCACTAACAAATACTAGAGTAAACATTTTTTCAAACACGCACTATTGTCCGAATTTTCACCTTTTTGGATTTTTTAGGTTCACACAGAGCGTGTGGGTCTTAGAAATCTAAAACTTCTTGGCTCTGATCTTTCGGATCAATGCATCGAATGCTAGGTTGTACCGTAGAACAACTTAGGCGACAACCATCTCTGAAGCATGTGCCGTACAGCTGACATTTTTATTCATTAGAAAAAACCTCTTTTTGTAGATAAAAGATGTAGTCAATGGACATCAATTTTCGATTATGTTGAATAAATGGTTTCGACGCCAAAATTCTTAAAAATTCGCTTATTATCGATTGCGCAAAGGGCTCTCGATCCCCCTTAAGCAGTTAAAAGTGTTTTTTCCTCCAATTATTCTTTACCGGTATTTGTTAATGTTTAAATTCATTGGGACAAGACTGTTAAATGTGGTTATGTCGCGCCATCGGTATCGAAATATTTTATTTCCGTATAAATGAATGAAAGAGTTACAGTGATTCAACACTAACTTGTGTGGCCATTGATCGAGCAATTTTCCAACAAACAAAACATTGCGTATAGAAAATTACTAACAAAAAAAAATAAGCTTGGTACCCAAAAAATTCGTATGCAAAAAATGTATCATTTTTCCATTGTGCTCCTCATCATATCTGAATGTAGAGCAACCTCCCGTGCGAACTTAAGGGGTTATATACAGTTTAAATTTTTCGAAAAAACGATTTTTGAATATAATCTTTTCCATAATTTACATATATTTAAGTACACACAGACAATTTCTTCTCAATCCAGCGAATATTCTCGAAGTTACACGTACATTTGTAATGACGTGTCAGAGCGTTCGAAAGTGCTTTTGAAACTTTAAACGTGTTTTTCTCAAAACTGTGTGTTTTAAAGTCGGTGAGCAAGATTTCTCGAAAGCGGCTGAACCGATCTTTTCAAGTATATTTTTCAGTAATTAATCGAAGATTTGTTATCACCGATAAGTATTTTCCATTTTATAAACAATTTAAGGCCTTAATTTTTTTCAAATATCGATTTTTTTTAGAAGCCGCGATGTTGTCAAAAATGACTATTTTGCTTATTCCTTCTATCAATTACAAGATAGTCCATTACATTAAGGAAATATTTTTGGTTTTTTAATTTTAGATGATCCAGTCCAGACATGTGCTCACCGCAAGACGCCTTTTTTTTAGAGGTGCTCCCGGAGATCAGCTATAGTAGGTTGCAAAATAATTATTTTTACAAATAAAAAATGTTAAAATACAGTTAAAAGTTACCACATTATGTGTACAAATTTTTGCGTTAATAGCTCTAAAGGTCTTCTCAAGAAAAATTCTTGAAAAATCGATCTTTATGGGCCTCCCGACTGTATACAACACCTTAAGGGCGGGGTAAAGTATTTAAATTTTTTAAATAAGTGCATAATATATCAAGAATATTGTGTTAAAATTTCAAGTCGATCGGAGTAAAATTGACGAAGTTATGAGTATTCGAGCGTCTATTGCTCCATGCCGTTCTCTTCTCTTCTGCGTTTTTCAAACCATTTTTCTGAGACTTGTCATATTTGAAGTCCGTATGCACGATAACTCAAAATCTACTGGACCAATCGCTTTGAAATTTTGCACAGTACTTCTTCACATAATTCACCAGGTATTGTTAAGAGCTTTCTTGTTTTTTTTAATAATTACTAATTTTTAACAACAAATTAGCCGATTTTTTTAGCGAAAATCGGGTTTTTGGCTTCCAAGTGCTACGAAAAATCGAAAAATCGAAAAAAAAAAATCCTCCCGTCATTACCTCGAGAAACATCTCCTTTAACAAATGCATTTTGATTTTTTTTGTTTCAAATGATTCTGTTGCGAGTTATGGTGCACACCGCAAACCAACTTTTTTTCGAGGCGCCTCCGGGGTTTAATTTTCACTCGCTCAATTTTGAATATTTTGCCATGCAAATTAAGGAGAATGTTATTCAAATGTTACTTTATTATATGTAAATTTTTCAATAAACGAACACTATTCGTTACGCCAAAAAAAATCTTAAAAACATGCCTTTTTTCGCCGAATTAACTTTCTACCCCGCCGTTAAGCAAAACTACTGCAAATTAAATAGTGACCATATTGGAATTTCCGTAAGACTCTCACACATCCCTGGTCTCATCACATTCCGCTCGTGTCAGCAGCTGTTCCGTTCCACCTCAACGGATGATCGGCCACTTCGTTATCCGTCTTTTTCATCTTTTTCCCTCCAATACGGATGTTGTTGATCCATAAGTTACTCACAGTCACATCCTGCCTCGTACTTTTGCCGTGGAGAAAACGAAGCTCGATTAATTCGCCAATCGGGGAACGGTCGACGTTTAAAAAGACGTTCATCATCGGCCATTGGGAATGGGCCTCGGCGTAGGGATTTCGGCCAGAAGAGCTCGGGAAGAAATGTCCGGAACGGGTAGCCTCATATATATCTGTCTTGGAGAGCCACTATCGGGATATCGATCTGGTAAGGCCATCCCGAGTTCACTGTGAAAGCGGCCGATCGCCAGCCGGAAGTTTGGAGAGGTATAACGCCGGACTTTGCCGAGTTTGGTGAGACCGATGTACGGCGGACCAAAAGAAGGCGCAGAGATGGAACGAGAAAGAAGAAGCGGAAGGAAGAGGATGCTTAGATTTGGGAAAGGAAACGAATGTGCCAAAAGAGAGAAAAGAGGAGTATGGAGAGGGATATCGAAGAACAAAAGTAACGAGAGTGAAAGCAGTGTAGTGCGGATGGAGTGGACTTGCAGTGAAGGCAGCCTAGATGAATGTATAGTCGACCATTCTCTCTCTCTCTCTCTCTCTCTCTCTCTCTCTCTCTCTCTCTCTTCTCTCTTTCTCTCTCTCTCTCTGGGATGGGCTTATTGGACATTCGGTTCACCTACCTATCGGTCCATTACCATATAGCCAGATGATGAAAGGGGATGCTGGACCAAGACCCATTATATCCACCAGAGCCAACTATTTGCCACCCCGAAACATCACCCTCCTGGCACAAAATTTTCTCTCGCTGTAAGACAATCGCCTATTCGTTTCGCGATATTTACCAGACGCTTTTTCCTCTCTCCGTTGATTTTTGCTCACGAACTGAGAAATCCTCGATGAAGACTGGCGCCCAATGAGCACAAAAATGCCACCGTTGGCACAAACGTTGGCAAATATGGTATTTTCTTGAGAAGAGTATGCAAACAGATGAGTGATCCTCCAACCGAAAATACGTGTTTCAGTCTATCTGTTTTCAGGGAAAAATCGTTATTTCGAAACCTCCGTTTACAAAATACCGAAGAGAAAATACAAGTCGAGGATGGAGATCTGTCAGCAGCCTTTCGTTTCGTGTGACGTTGATGGCTTTTCGTTGCAGTAATAAAAAGAGAGGAGATTCGAAGGATCGGGGTACGAACGATTGGCGGCGAGAGAAACGTTGGAATGAAGAAAAAACCTAGAGAGAGAGTGAGGGAGAGAGAGAGAGAGAGAGAGAGAGAGAGAGAGAGAGAGAGAGAGAGAGTACAGGAAGCTGGACAGTCAACATTATCAAGATAACTGACCTGCTTCTTCGTCCTTAATGCCTTACGAGCATTCTCCGTGTCCCAACGCCCCAAAGTGTGTAATCCTTTTAGGCGATCGCTCTACGGTTTTCACTCTTCGCCTCTGATATTGCTTTTCTTTCTCTCTCTCTCTCTCTCTCTCTCTCTCTCTCTCTCTCTCTCTCTCTCTCTCTCTCTCTCTCTCTCTCTTTTATCTTCCTCCATCTCGTAACAATCCTCGAAACAATTTCTATACGCTCGTCAGCTCAACGGCTTATATTCCTCAAAATGGAGGAGGCGAGTCGAGAAATTCCGCTGCTTGACATCCGTATCCAAGACAAAATTGTAGCATTCACAATTGTCGTTCTCTCGTTGTCATCGTCGGCCGTTTCTCGCGTATGGGCCGGATCAATGCCGTTGGTAATCTTGCTGAGCCGAATGGATGGGATTTGTCGACGAATCATTCGTACGGAATAACGACCACTTTTAATTGATCTCTGATAGAGTCTTCACAGGGGATCAACAATGTCCAGGTCAGCTTGCATGGAATTTAATAATTAATTGGTGGTAATTCATCTCTTATGGAAAATAATGATGAGATCACCTCGTATGGAAATTCATAATTAATTGATGCCAATTAATCTCCAACCGGGAACCAACAGTTCCGCGATCACCTGGCTTTGAATTTGAGCATTTTGAATGAAAAAAAATAAGTTGAATAATGATCGATAAATGAACAATCTAGAGTCCTACAAATGCCAATGAATTCTTTCATCGATGAACGCGGGTCAGTTATTTAAGCTGTTGAAAAAATTGGTGACGAAAATTCAGCTGTCAAAAGGCTGTACTTCAAAACGTAAAAAAAAACGACGACATAAATGTTGCTGTCAACAAATGATGTCACAACAATTTTGATGGCTATTTCCTGGAAAATCTAATCAGCTGTTTTCCCTATGAGAAGAATTTAGGCGGCGATTTCTTGCAACATCGAACTAAACAGTTTTCCGAGCTGTCAAAATAAAATCTGTGACAAAAATTGATCTGCCAAAAAGCTGTTTTTCAAGCTGTCAAAAAAATTTGTGACAAAAATGTTGCTGTCACAATTGAAGCCATCAATTGAAACTGTCACAAAATTTTAGACGGCGATTTCCTGCAAAATGAAATCAGTTGTTTTCCACGCTATCAAAAAATCTTTCAACGCTTGAAAAACAGCTGATTTCGATTTTGGAAAAAATCGCCCAAATCTGTCCGCTGCGGCAGTAATTCTCAAATTTCACGCTAATTTTCTACCACCACTCGAGCACACACTCAGTTGCTCTCTACACTCAACATCAATAAAGTTCCCTCGAATAGTTAAAGTCACGAATCCTCGAGCTCCGTATTTTCGATGTAAATATCCCGCAGCACGATGGCAAACCCACTGGACAAACAAAATTTTCAAACGCTTTTGCGACCGTCTTTTTTCTCGTCCTCTCAATCTCAATGAAAAACAACCATTTGCCTTTTGAGGGCTTGAAATATCGAGGCTTCGCGTTTACCTGGAGAATTCGTGCATGGCCCCGAAGATTTACTCCGTGTGTGTTCTCTTGACCGTAGGTAAAAGGCATCCCAAACGGAAGAACGTTATTACGCCTGGCCAAGCGTACAGAAGGCGGGGGAGAGGGGGGGGGGGTAGTCAAACTTCGGGGCTGGGAAAGCCAAGTGCCAATAATTTTCGTGCCCTCATTGCAGTTTTTCGGGAGTACAGATAAATCTCGACTTTTGCCTTCTTGATTCAAGCAAATTATATGACGGTGAAGGTTGCATCGTTGGAGTGCAACGAAAATTGACTCTTCTTAATTACCCACATTTTTATCGGACGATTTAGACTGTGAAAATTGCTCAAACTTTTTTACTTAACAAATGACAAATTAAACCAATAAAAAATAACAAATTAAAAATGTAAGAACTCATTTTGCAAAAAATGCTTTTAGATAACAAAAATGAAGAAATAAAAAAATATGTTTACTTTCCACCGATGAAAACTTCGAAATCAAATTATTTTACCGCGTATTTGCACCTGTAATTATGGAAAAAGAAATCCTCTTTTTGTCAATCCTATTTTAAGGTCGCCTTGATACAGCGAGAGAGTGTAAAAAAATTCCAGCGCAATGAAATGAACGGCTCCGATTGATTTATGGGCAAGCGGATGTCTTCAATTTGCGAGAGAATGCTTGCCCTTCTCTTCACTTTGCTTCAGTGTTTTTAATCATTCAATGCGCAGTTGGACGATATTCTGACACAAAAAATGTATTTTTGTTACCCGGTAACGGTGGAAGCCCAAGGCTGTTATTAAATAAATTGCACAGCGTTAATGGCGGATTAATTATCGGGATTCCGGCCGTGTGTTACGCGATAATCACTGCTGCCAAAGTTTTTCCCACAAGGCCGGGCACGAAAGCGCAAAGGACGAAAGAAAGGGACGCTCGGCACGTGAGATCGTGCTGTGCCAAAATCGATTAGCCAGGTGAGAAAATTGTTTTGCTCGCTTCAACTTCAACGAGGAATTGCGCGCGAATGTACGCGGTTGAACGAACCCTGAATCGAATTAAGCACTACAACGAGTTCCTCTCTCAGCTGTGATACTCTCTCGATCTGCTGGCACGTGACGGCTCGGACAATGGTCACGATCAAGGAACCAACGCGTGAGACATCTCGTGAGAATCGGACTTGAGAATTCTATTTTTTTTGTGCTAATTGCATCGGATAAATAAATCATTTGCGTGTAGTCAAGAGAGAAGAAAACAAGACGCGATGCAAAAAAAACGTTCGGTCTTCCATTTTCACATGATTAATTCATCATTGATTTATCATTAATAGGGTCATTCATCATTATGGGGCGAGATACATTAAGGCGAAGAAAACATTTTCTGATCTTCGTGATTTTTTTTAAAGAGGAAAGTATTCTGCACCATTTTTTTAACTTAGGGTATGTTTTATTACGACTTTTAGCTGTTAGATCGTATTTTTTTAAATTTATTCGTCCTTAAAAATGGCGGGAGTAGGGCAAGGTCTTCTGAACGGCATTTTCAGAACTGGCGTGACGTATAGCTAAAAAACTAATCGATCGATTCTGATGAAATTTGATATGAATATTTCCAACCTTATTGTCTAAAATATGAACCTAAATGTTTTTGAAAATTGAAAAAAAAGTATTTTTTATTTACAAGTTGCAGCAATCTTTTTCGGAAAATTTAATGTTTTTGTTTCGAGGCGCACAGTTTCATCGATTCTCAACAGTTCTCACTTATTCTTGGTTCATATTCTGCAAATGAGTGTTAATGAAAGAAAAATCTTCGTTGGTTTTTTTCAGATTAATCCCGCCGACGCTACGAGTCACGCCGTCTAACAACGTCCGCCGCAAACCCGTTTAAAAGACCGTGCCATACCAACGCCATTTTTCAAGGTTAATAAAGATAATACCATGTATCAGCAACAGTAGTAATAAAACATACCCTAAGTCTAAAAAATGGTGAGAAATCTTCGATTATAAAAAAATCATGAATATCAACAACTGTTTCCTCGCCTAAAGGTATCTCTCCCCTTAACAGGAGATTGATCATTAATAGGCTCGCGCAAGATTCTAAGGAAGATGATAAGAATTTTCAAAAATGTCAGAATAAATGAGTTACTCGTATTATTCGAAAGCGCATGATCGCTTGCAGGGTAGAGAACGTATACAGGATGACCTGAAAAGTGACGTCTAGAATAAAAATCTCGATGCCTGGTACCTAGACCCGTGTATGCTCTACTCTCTTTATAAGTTTTTGATTTTTTCATTTTTCGAGTTTTCTTGTAGTATATATTTTTTTCTCTCTTGTGTGTAAATTCTGAAATTCCTTTTAAAAGTGGTAAAAAGCAATTGAAAGTCATTTAGACTAGTACGAATATTTTTTTTTATCATCTGGACGGACGCTCACCTAAAAACTATTTTTTAACTTTTGTTAAAAATTTCGGGTATTTGCGTTAGTGATCAATTGATCATCTATTTCTTACTTAGGCGTGCACTTCGTGTCGATAACGCAAGTAAAACAATCGCGAGGAAAGTACCTACATACAAAAAAACGTTTTTTTCTCGAAAAGTAGAATAGACCGTAGAACGCACATGGGGATGTTTTTAAATTTTTTTTACTTCACTTTATTCGTAACATATTTATTACTTAGGTGTGCACTTCACAACGATAAAGAAACTAAAAAAAAAAATCACGAGGAAAGTACAAACAAACAAAAATGAAAAAATGCCTGTTTCTCGAAAACTAAAAAAAGATCGTGGGACATGAATCGTGGTGATTCGGATAGGTACCTTTATATACACGATGCATCTCGATTTTCCTCTCCACGTCATTTTTTCGGGCCACCATCAGCAGTGCATGATGAGAACAAAATCGTTCTGTAACGACAATCTAAGGGCTTTGTCATTAGTTGTGTGTAAATGTTTAGATCGCGCTCTCGTCAATTTTGTTTTGCTCGGTCGAGGACTCAATCCTTACGGACCACTTTCTCGAATGGTGAGCCTTTCGAGTTTCGTGTACCGAGCCAGAGTCCGGTGGTTGGACTACCTGAGAGTTTAAGGGTCACGCCTTGCAGTGGCCCAGTTGTGCACGCAGCAGCGGGAGAGCGAGAGAGAGCGAGAGAGAGAGAGAGAGAGCCCAGTAGAAACATGTACCGGCAAAATTTAGACGAAAAAGCAGTAGAATGTGAACGGATGGACCCCTGGACGGTTTTCCGACAGGTAAAATGAAAGAAGGTCCAGGATGCTACTTCAACAATGTCATGTTTCAAAAAAGAACAGAGTAGGAAGATGCCCCGGGCCTGTTCATTCTGCGGTCCAACGCCTTAAAATCCTCCCTCTCCCTCTCTGTGTCTTTCTCTCTATTTATTTCTCATTCTCACTCTCGGCATGTGAAAATTGACCGGCAATAAACCGTGTCCGGTCCTTATGAACCGAATCGGAGCTCATTTAGAGTCCATCTCCGGGGTGGTACCCTCTTACATTCTCAGCCAGAACACAGGGGCAAAAAAGGTGCACAAACTCTCTTCCTCTCTCTCGCTCTCTCTCTCTCTCTCTCTCTCTCTCTCTCTCTCTCTCTCTCTCTCTCTCTCTCTCTCTCTCTCTGTCTCTCTCTCTCTCTCTCTCGCTCTCTTGGGCCAGGAAAATGGAGCCATAGAAAAAAGGGGACCTAAACGCCGGTGCAGTAAACTGCAAAGGATACCACTTCTGCCTGACACGATCTGGGATTGTCCGTGAGAACGACACCAACATGATGAAGCAGCGTGCGGTATGCGGAGCTGCAAAAAAAGAAATATGCCTATTTCGAGTGTCTTCAAGGTGGCAAGCATTGTCAAATGCGACGAATCTGCCGGAAATGATAGCCAATCCAATTGTTCATTCATTCGCGAATCATCAAAATCCGACAGTCCTATCAGCATTGTCATCATGCAGCATCATCCGAGGCTACGCAAAGGAACGCCGGAGACAAGGATTTTCAATCCTGAACTGACATTTCGAGATGGCGCATGACCCCAGAACCTCGCGAAAAAAAATAAAATTTTCTCGTGGCTGCCTTTGTTCCTGCTTTTTTCTCCTCCTGCTGGCGAAAATGAGAAAAACGGCCTGTAGGACCGAGACCAATAACCGCGAGTGTAATCTCGGCGGTTTAGTACTATGGCGTCGATATCTTGGCGAAAAGTTTGCAATATAAGCGCGCGAACTATTGTCGCACCAGTGCCCGCTTCTTCGCTGAAACGTTCCAACGGCGCTTCTCCAACTACCCCCGTTCAACCGCTCTCTCGTACCGTAACTTTCTTCCCCAGGAGTATTCCGTGGACTTTTTCTGGCTTTGTTGGTAAGAGAGTGTTGTACCAACAAAACGATCTCTCTCTCTCTCTCTCCCTCTCTCTCTTTGCCACCCCCAGTCTCTTGCCCGTCACCTGGGGGTTGCGCGCAACGTCTCGAGACATCACGCTTCGCAAACCGTCACGAAGACTTATCGAGCTCTGAGCAGAGGCGCGTGAGCTGAATCGAACAAGCTATTTTTTCTCTCTCCTCTCTCTCTGTCGCTTTCGCGGATATATATATATATATATATATATATATATAGAGGGTTGCCCAAAAAGTGACGACCAAAAACTAGATGCTTCGAATCGATACCTACACGGAGAAAAATACGGCCTCAAATTCCAGAATACCAGAATTCTAATATTCAATGCTAGAAAAGTATAGCAGTTTACTGCCAGTTCGGAATTATAAGACTTGTTATAGAAGTGTAAAAATGATTCTCACACCGTATAGTAAAAATGATGCGTGCATATGACATTTGAAACTATCCTCGCATAGGCGCGAGTCCTATATGCTATATTTTCATATGGATTTTACCACGCGTATAGCATGAATCTTCGTGTATGTAGAGATTTCGCTATAAGCATAGCATAAATCTTCGGCGTATAGCGAAAAATATTACGAAGTTATTAGTAAAATGTGACTCTTTATACCGTACTTTTTGTAGAATACTGGAAACTAATTGTTCCAATCACGTGGGCAAAATATTTTTTTGAATACTACAAAAAATCACAATATGCCGAATAAAATGTATTATTTGTAACAGTTTACGTGCCATATCGTAGGTTAAAATGTAAATTTCTTCATTATAACTATACCATAATTACAATTTTTATCTTCCATTCAACACTTTTTGATATGTAATTATATTTTTTTTTTTCGAAGCATAGTATCAATTCTAAAGTTCGAGGCCCCTGTTTTCTCCGTGTACTCAAATCACCCCCCCCCCTCCCATTTATGTTCTACGATTTTTGAAAGTTTATTATCAAAAGCATTCACTTAATTCACTTGTATGTGCTGTCTCCGCGATTTTTTGTTCGAGTCATCGTTATAGAGTGTACTGTTGAGCAATCACTAAATGATCAAATCATCAGTAACCTATTTACCTTCGATTTCGATCGAAAGTCTGGTGCATTGATCTGAAACATCAGAGCCAAGAAGTTTTAGATTTCTGCGACTTACGTGCTCTGTGTGAACTTAAAAAATTAAGAGAAAAGTAAAAATTCGAAATAGTACATGTTTGAAAAAATGTTACAATTATAATTTTAACTAAATTTTAATTATTTAATCATAATTTTAATTATAAATGTTAAAATTATAATTTTAAATAAAAATTAAATTTTTTAATGAAATTTTGACTGTAGTATTTGTTAATAGAAAAGTCGTTTAAAAAAATAATGATAAAATCATTTTAGGTTCACATAGACGATAGTTGTCCAAAAGTCTGCAGAGTTTTGAGTGGATCGATCAGATAGTTTTCGAGTTATCTTGTACGAGGTTTACGAAGGTTTCGTCTCTGGGGCGAGTGTCGTACAGTCGCCATCATCCGTAATAGTATGTACGTGAAATTTTTATTATGCAGAATAAATAGTTTCGACACAAAAAAGTCTCGAGAATTCGCTTTTTTTCGGCTGCCTAAAGGATCCTTAAGAAAAGAGGTTTGAGAAGATCAGTCAGTAAAATTCAGATGATAAAAAATACTTATACTAGTCTAAATAAATCCTAATGGCTTTCGAAAACTTCTAAGAGGAAAGTACATACACAAAAGAGAAAAAAAAAAAACCTACGCTACCGCAAAACTCGAGAAAAAAATATTCTTAGTCGAAAATTGTCGAAAGTTGAAGAAATTGAAGAAAAACAAGAAAATTGTCGAACATATATGGATTCGGATAGGCACTGACGAGGCATCTAGATTGTCCTTCTGGACGTCACTTTTTGGGGCCACACTCCGTATAGGCTTTTATGTACGTAGTTCGCCCTCCTCCCCTACAGCCACTCTCGCGACATACAATGCACCGGTCACGATGAAATAGGCCCCGAGGAAATTGACGAACGAAGCTGGTGAAGCAAAGATGCGACAGCCACATCGACCTCCGGAAATATGTGTCGAAGGAAACCAAGGCAAAGGTCCACCCGGCAATAATCTTGTGTTCAAATACCGCTCAGGGTGAAACACATTGTGGCGTAGGGGAATGTGGGGTACAGTGTGTCACTTTTTTTTCTAACCAATTTTTACTCTACTCAAGATAGTCTGATTAGAAAAACAGGTCATAACCGACTTTACAGACCTTTGGGCGTACAATGAAGCTTCCATATTGTTTACAAAAGGATTAAAAATACCAAAATAACGGGATCGAAAAAAATGTGCGGCTTGGCTCATTGTACCCCATGGTTGGGGTACAATGTATCATATAGGTGGGTACAGTGTGTCAGCTACTGCGAAACGTAAAGTACAATGAGGCAGTTGTGACTCTTATATTTTTCTAACAAACATAACAGATTTTTACACATAACAGTGCGAACCCAAACAACATAAGTATATCAATATCACTATAAAATCTGTAATATTAGGAGTACAACTTTTCAGTGACCGTTTTACTTAGAGAGCCACTGCGGCCGAAGTAGTGGCCCTAGCTCAATAAAAAGTGGCATTTTAAACTAGAGGCTCTGCCAATGTAAACAATTTAAAAAAGCTAACGGATACGTGTATGCATTATAAAGTTATTGGCACTCAAACATGGCAACCTACGAGCCGAATTCTCAGCATTTGCGGGAACTGCTCCAAAGACAACAAAGGAAGGGATTTTTGCACCGGATTGTGACTGGAGATGAAAAGTGGGTTTACTACGATAATCCTAAACGCCGAAAATCATGGGGACTGCCTGGTCATATTCCGTCATCGACGCCCAAACCGAATATTCACGGATCCAAAGTGATGCTGTGTATCTGGTGGGACCAGCTGGGCGTTGTGTACTATGAGCTGCTCAAACCATCCGAAACCATCACAGGGGAACTCTACCGACGTCAGTTGATGCGCTTGAGTAAGGCACTCAAAGAGAAACGGCCACAATTCAACGAAAGACATGACAAGGTGATACTGCAGCATGACAATGCCCGACCCCATGTTGCAAATGTCGTGAAAAAGTACTTGGAAACGATGAAATGGGAGGTTTTATCCCGCCCGCCGTACTCTCCAGACATTGCCCCTTCCGACTATCACTTGTTCCGGTCAATGGCACACGATTTGGCTGACCAGCACTTCGGTACTTAAGAAGAACCGAAGACCAAGACTTTTATCGACGCGGGATTCGAATGCTACCTGAAAGATGGGCCGAGGTCGTAGCTAGCGACGGGCAGTACTTTGATTAAAAAATATGTAGCCACTTTTTTATAATAAAGCCTTAAACTTTTGAAAAAAAAACGGTCACTGCAAAGTTGTACTCCCAATATCACAGGAACGTCTTATTTTTACAAATCGCACGTCGTTGACAGCGGCCCGTGACACATTGCGCTTCTTCGGAGCGTCGTCACTTCTTTGTTTCCTCATCGGGAGTCGGGGCATTGTGCCCCACGTCTCGCTGATACATTGTACCCCAGTAGTTAAATATTTGATTATTGATAAAAATAACTATTAATCAAACTACGAATGAAAAAACACAAGTCACTGAGCTCATCGTGAATAATAAAACTATCCATTAGGACCGAAAACCCGAGCCGCTACAGAAAGTTACGCTACATTTTACGTTTTTCCGGCGAGCGAAATATTTTTTTCCCAAACCTCAAATCAATTTTTAATTTTCAATAATTTTTTGTGAGCTGCACTGGACTTTGTTCTAGGCCTAACGGAGCCAAATTTAAATCCCGGGCCAACAAACAAAAAAAATCGGAATTTACGAGCCACAAACCTCCGAGAAATTGCATCTAGCTCACAGTGCCCCGTGATGCATTGTACTCCACTTTCCCCTACAACATGTATAGATCTGCAGCTAGGAACGCCAGGGAAATCATTTGCATCAAAGTAAATCTAAACTCTAGCAACGGCCAATTGCCTAAGTATAACGTACTTGTGAAATAGGTGGAGTAAAACACGTGAGGTGGAGTTTTAACCAAAACCTAAACAGGCATCAGTCGATAAAGAAAAAGATCAATTCCTCCTATTAAGGTAAATCATTCCGATTTACAACCTGAGCTCCCAACGCACAATCTGGAATACAATAACGAGTATCCATTGCCTGATTATCAATTACCAATCAGGCTCTTAATTATGCAGTTACATCACAATTCCGCCATCTTGAATATTCGATCAACCTTGTCAGCTTGAACTAAAGTTCGTTCAATGTTGACGAATAGGAATAAAAATCAGAATTCCAATGTGATATATAGCGAGTAAAAGCTAGAGACAGAGTCGAAAACTACACGGGTCTCGTGATTTCGAGCTGTTTACTGGCTCAAGGCGCTTTCCACCTTCCCCACCTCTGATTTATAGACGGACCAATAATTCACGTGAAATAACGGAAGGCCTCGGGCGCGGCAAAGTCGTGTGTGTGTGTGTGTGTGTGAGTGCTCCGGGGGCAGAGAGGTGAAGGAGCGAGGACCACAAGTCATCCACACGGTTACGTGGTGAGTGGTCACTCATGATGAAACTTGAGTGCAGTGTATAGGGTCATGCTAAATGTATAACACATATTAGTGCTGTTGAATCGCCCCCGAATATTTACGTAGCCCGGTATATAATCTCGTTTGGAGTCCTCTAGGATCGCGAGGCAATCAGCGATGCTATCGCGAGAATGATTCCCTGAGGCCATTGGACTTTCCACGCTTGTACCTGATATAGCTTATCTCTACTCTTTTCTTTCTATCTCTCTCGTACATTACTGTCTCCAGCTCGTCTAGACTAGCGTTGATGCACCTCACGAGCAATTCCATAAATGTATCCAGTTGCCAGCTTGGCTGATATCGCATACGATAATCAAGATACATTTTTGCCTGTTGTGATCATCACGAATCAAGTTTGTTGACATATCCGTCTGGCTCACTGACGTCTCAGGAGTCTTCATATTTCCGTCATTGAAGATCATCTTGATCATCGCTATAAGTTCTAGGTTGTTGCATTCTTTTGTATAAATACCATGGTGTTACATCATCAACGATGATGCACCTTACGAGCAATTCCATAAATTTATCCAGCAACCGGTTTGGCTGAAGTCGCATACGTCAATCAAAATGAGTTTTTGCCTGTTGTGATCATCACGAATCAAGTTTTTTAACATATCCGTCTGGCTCACTGACGTCTGAGGAGTCTTCATATTTCCGTCATTGAAGATCATCTTGATCATCGCTATAAGTTATAGGTTGTTGCATTCTTTTGTATAAATACCATGGTGTTACATCATCAACGATGATGCACCTTACGAGCAATTCCATAAATTTATCCAGCAACCGGTTTGGCTGAAGTCGCATACGTCAATCAAAATGAGTTTTTGCCTGTTGTGATCATCACGAATCAAGTTTTTTGACATATCCGTCTGGCTCACTGACGTCTCAGGAGTCTTCATATTTCTGTCATTGAAGATCATCTTGATCATCGCTATAAGTTCTAGATTGATTCTTTCTTTTGTATAAATATCATGGCGTTGCATCATTAACGATGATGCACCTAACGAGCAATTCCATAAATTTATCCAGCAACCGGTATGGCTGAAGTCGCATACGTCAATCAAAATGAGTTTTTGCCTGTTGTGATCATCACGAATCAAGTTTTTTGACATATCCGTTTGGCTCGCTGACGTGTCAGAGGTCCTCATTTTTTCGTCATTGGAGATCACCTTGATCATCGCCGTAAATTATATCGTAAGTAAATTCAGTCTTTTGCCTTAATGTCATGGGGTTGCATCATCGTTGATGCACCTCGTGAACAATTTCATAAATTTATCCAGCAACTGGTTTGGCTGTAATCGAATACGTCAATCGAGACGAGTTTTTTGTCTGTTGTGATCATCGCGAATCAAGTTTTTCGACACATCCGTTTGGCTCGCTGACGTTTTAGGGGTCTTCATTTTTACGACACTGAAGATCATCTTGATCATGGCCACAAATTAGCCTTGGTTGAGTCTTTCTTTCGCCTAAATGTCACGGGGAGGGGATGCACCATCGTTGATGCACCTTACGAGCAATTCCATAAATTTATCCAGCGACCGATTTGGCTGAAATTGCTTACGTCAATCCGGGCGAGTTTTTAGCTGTTTTGGTAATCACAACTCGTCTTTGGGTTGTCCGTTTTGCTTTCTGATTTTTTTCTGGCCGAATATCGTAACTATCATCACAACACTCATACAAATAAACTATGTGATTGTTTTTTTTAGGATTCACACAACGTCCACAACAATGGTCGCCAATTGCGGGCGTTTTCAATAAAGTATCAATAATCTTGAGAATTTATTTCTTTAGTTATTTTTGTCGGTCATTCGATCCTAAAAATCACCTCCACAACAGCACTCTAGACAACCTTAATCTTAATGATCTTATAAAATTGTACAAAAATTGTCAAATCTTATGTCGTATATGACATATTGTAAGTTTCTATTATCTTGCCATCACAAAATTCGTTAATACATCGAATTCCGTAATACCTACGTCATTAACATTTGATAACGTACCCAACGTATATTTGACTTTACCAACGAAAATTTGACGTACCCAGCGTACATTTGACTTTTCTTGGCGACTCGTTCAGGGGTGGCTCTTTCGTTTATCGTGCCAGGGTGCGAGGAAAAGCAACGGATCAAAAACACCCAATCACTACCGATTTATTCCGAGTTTTGCTGTATCAACATGGTGGCTTCGTGAGTGCGCACTCAAGTTAGAGAAAAATCGCGAAGATTCTAAGAGCAGCATTCGGAGTCGGGACAAATTTGGCTCACCCACTCGGGTTCTGCAATTAAATCAACCCCTTCAACGCCCCGGCATCTACCCTTTTCGGCCTCCTCCTCGAATTTAATGGAACGCTAACGCGCCTATAGTGAATTTCGAGAGCCCGCGTGGCCCGAACCAAATAAAAAGAAGGCCTTTTGCGGCTGTGAAATTTGGAGCACGCATCCCCGAACACGACGAAACGGCCAAAGAGACAGGCTGGATTGTCAGATCCGAGGCCGTCCCACCATACCCGGGGAAAACTACTCGACGGTTTGTTCACCCGTATGAGGGAATCTAGCAGTCCTGTGTGCTGCGGCAGACCTCGGACGAAAAAAAAAAACTGGAATAGAATGACCATTCTTTATCGCGCGAAACCGATCAATTGTCAATAACGAGCGCCTCTCGAGTGCTCACGATGCGCCTCGATGCCCCGTATTCGCGGGTTCGACGCCTATAGTTTTTTTTTCTTTCCTTCTCACAGCCCGAAGAGCTTTGATCTAGGCGTTCAAATAATGCAGTCGGAATTCACCACGCGCGCACAGGAAACACGGGATAGCCGGGCGAATGAATTTACCACATAGGAGGGCAGGCCTGCTCGATATTCTTTCGCTATATCGAAAAACTGGAGGACTACCTATATTGTTTAAGGGGAGGGTAGGGTAGGGGTTTGCAATTTTGAAAAATCGATTTTTTGGTCTTTTCTTATAGTTAAGCGTTTCAAGAATATAATCCCAAAATTTCAAGTCAATCAGAGCAAAACTTTCGAAGTTATTCACTATTTGGTCCTGCTCTTCTAACACTGTAGCTCCAACTTCTCTAAACTTCAAACGCATTTTTCTCGAAACCACTTTTTCAAAGTCCTTGTTCAC
The DNA here is from genome assembly GCA_964007375.1 of Ophion obscuratus. Taxonomy (NCBI): domain Eukaryota; kingdom Metazoa; phylum Arthropoda; class Insecta; order Hymenoptera; family Ichneumonidae; genus Ophion; species Ophion obscuratus. The sequence goes on from OZ023314.1 coordinate 34,188,579, forward strand.
TGCCATTTAAAAACTACATGACCGATTTATTTCAAACTTGGTACACACTTTCTACATACAAAATACACCCCCCCCCAACGGTTAGTTTGAGATTTTTTTTACATTGACGGGGTTGTCCACCCCCAAAATGGCGGAATTTTACCTGAAAAATAGGACTTTTCACTTTACATGACCACCAAAAATTTAGAAATGAAAAATAAAAATTATCAAAGACCGTTGGGGGGAGGATTTGATGATACTTTGACTAAATTTTAATGGTACTTGATTTCAGATAATTTCTAGCTGAGATACAATGAACACCGCAAATCGTGTTTTTCCAAAGGCGTTCGTGGAAAAGCTTTGTCACCGGCTTGTTTGTGGATATTTTCGCGGACAAATTTTATGGAATGTTCTTGAAATGACACTCAACAATGTACAAAAGGGTTCAATAAATTTACTCTATCCATATAGATGAAAAAAATTCGCAAAAAAGTGTTTTTTTTTCACGCTGAAACCCCTACCCTCTCCTTAATAATTATGATTATGGGAATAAATCGTAAGGGGTGAGTCGTTCAGGAGCCATTGTTGAATTGCCTAATCATGATAGAATAATAACCATTGAATCAATGAATAATGGTAGATCAATTATTGAATCAGCCAATAATGGTAGATTAATTATTAAATTAATCAAATAATAATACACGACATATTGAAAAACTATTATTGACTGTATTCATAATAATAGATTAAGTGTTCAATAATGAATGATGAATACATTATTATTGATGTATGTATTATTCATTAAGGGAGTATTGTTAGCGAGAAATTAGAAAAACCGTTTTTTTAAACTTAATTTTTATATTCTACAGACCTTTTTGAATACGTCTATGAAAATAGTGTTAAATTTTGCATCGTTGGATGCCAATGAAAATTCTTATTTCTTTCTTTATTTCCATCATTATCGAACATATTTCCTTGCCAATTTATATCGTAGATTTTTTAAAAAGATTCTGAAAAATGTTTGAGCGATTTTCTGGCCCGAATCCGCCATAAATATATTTTGGCAATCGAAACAAATTTATTTTAGTTGCATTCCAACGAGGCAAACCTCAACATCATCTGTGAGAACCGTCTAATGATACTCATAGAATTATTCAAAGTATCGGTATGAATTATTCGCATACGAGTCTTTGAATAATGATTACACTGTCGCAATTAAGGCAATATTGCAGTTTAGGAAATTGAAAATATCGTTATTTTAACTTTATTTTATTATTCTACGGACGTTTCGTAATACGTCTGTGAAAACCGTTTAATGATGTTCATAAAATAAGTCGAGTTACAGAAATTATAGGGAGTACACTCGGGGAGCGCGGTCGCGGCGCTGCACCTTCAAACGCGTGTTTCTCGAACCTATGCTTTTTTAATCAGCAAACACGATATCTCCATAACCAATTGGCGGATGGAGCTCAGATTTGGCATACATTTTCAGGGGTTACGTGAGTTTGAAATTTTCAAAAAATCCTTTTTTAAGCCTTATTATCTAATAGTACAATATGTCTAGAATATTCTAGGGAATTCCCCCCTTCTATTTGGGAATTCCCCCTGTTAGGAAAGACCGGCCGGGAGCGACGCAGGAAATCGTATTTTTCTCAAAACATTATTTTTGAAGTCGGTGGACACGATTTCTCAAAAACTAATGCACCGATCTTATTGACATTTTAAACACTTTTTCAAAATAACATTGACTCGTGATTGAACGAGGGTTTTTTTTCGATTACAACTAATTTTACAAGGCAGTACGTAGTGTAAATTGTACCAAAAATTGTACTATTTTGCATACAACTGTGCCAAAAATTCAAATTTCAAATTTATTTTGAATCCTTCCCTCGAATGCGAGCTACACTTATCTAATAACAGAAAAATTTGGTTTTTTAAATTTTAAATGAAGCTATCATGAGTTATCCGGACCACCGCGAGGATACTTTTTTAGGGGTCTCCGGAAACCAGGTCCTACCGGCTGAATTTCCCAAATTTTTAGATGAAAGTTTTTTTAAATATTGTTGAAATGTTGCTCTTTTATGTGCTTAACATTTTGAATACAATAATTTATATATTATATTTTTTTTAGTACAGAAAATATGCTCTTTTTGGCTTCGAACCCCACGTAACCCCTTCAGTAGACTGTTCTTCAACGTTGGTAGCAGAATTGAGTCGAAATAGTTTTTTTTAAATTTTGTATATACCTCGGAAAATGTCCAGAAAAATAGGAAAAATTGATAATCAAAGTTTATGGCATGTGGCTATTTTGTAATTTTAAAGGATCAATAAACTTGAGAATTAATTTTTTTAGTTATTTTTTCGGTCATTCCATCCTAAAAATCACCTCCAAAACAGCGCTCTAGACAACCTCAATCTTAATAATCTTATAAATCCCAAAAAAATGGCAAAATTTCATATCTTATCCGACATATTGTAATTTTCTATTAATCTTGCGATCATAAATTTCGTTCATACATCGAATTCCGTAATACCCACGTCATTAAAATTTGATAAACATTCGGGGAGCAATTCGATGGTAAATATTTTTACATTTACGAGCATCGGGCACAGCAAACACGTTGAACAACGAGCAAACGGTAGTCGTTCGGTAGCAACCGTACGCTTATTCGTTTGCCGCACGAGTAATTGTTTCGATATGAAAAGCCGGGTTTTTACGATTAAATCAATGATATGGCTTCTCGTAATCGGGCAAAGAGAAATGTAAACAGTATGAAGTTGTTCATTGCAGTAATTAGTGCGATCGTGCATCGTCGTCCGTTCATGTGGAAATATCTCTGGAAATTCGGCATGCGGTAGAATTAATTTTTATTCCGCTAATTGCCCATTGAAATTGAATACGTATTTTTCTTCACTAATGGAAAAAATCGTATCAAAAAGTTCGGTCGCTATCAAAATCATCGCAAAAATGGTAAAAAAATGTCAATTCGTTTTTAATTTCCCAATTTTTCGGGTCACCGTTTTAATTAGAATACAGTCGAACCTCGATAAAACGAATCGCTAGGCAAGTTCGTTATATCGAGATCATGTTGTTCAAAATGTTATTTTAAAAAAAACTGGTATAAATTTAGGAATATTTTTTAAAGAAAGAAAGGTTGAAATCAGAGCCATTTTCACAAGCAATTAGCAATTAGGGCACAATATATATTATTATGTTATTGTATAAAGGTTTCGGGTGTTTATTGGAAGGGAATGGACAAATCTTCGTTATATCGAGGTTCGACTGTATACAAAATCATATTCTTAGGAATCATTTTCCCAAATCAGAGTCTCCAAAGTTGTTTTATTTAGCATCATTCTATTCGATCTGAAAATAGTAAAGTAAATGTTTATTCTTACTTCGCTAATTGTATATCGGAATTGAATACGTATTTTTCTTCACTAATGAAAAAAAAAATCGTTTCAAAATATCCGGTTACCATACAAATCATCGCAAAAATAGTTAAAAAAAATTTAATCCTTTTTCACGTTCTCAATTTTCGGAGGTGACAATCTGAATTAGAATATACAAAATCATTTTCCCAAAGCAAAGCCTCTAAAATTGTTTTATTTGCCATCATTTTATTCGATCTGAATATTAGTAGAGTAAATATTTATTTTCACTTCGCTAATTGTATATCGGAATTGAATACGTATTTTTCTTCACCATTGGAAAAAAAATCGTATCCCAATGTCCAGACACCAACAAAATCATTGTAAAAATGATTAAATTTTTTTATTCTGTTTAAAATTTCAAATTTTTACAGGTAGCATTCTGAATTAGAATATACAAAATTATTCGATCCGAAATAATTTCCCCAAAACAGAGTACTCGAAATCGTTTCATTCGGCATCATTTTAATCGATCAGACTATCAAAAGTAGTTTTCTGTCTATTCGACCCTCCGCTTAAACTTTTGGGATTTTTTTCTCCGACGCGTTATCAACAGTTTGTGCATTATCCGTCTGTTTTGAAAATTCCTTATCCTTTTATACCTACGCTCTCGTAGAACGCATTCAAGAAAAGAAGCTTTTAATGCAAATTTCCAATTATACGTTGCAAAACAAAACGGCCCACACTGACTGTACTGCGTGGCTCGTTGACAGTTCGCGGGACCGCGCGTAAAATGACCCGAGACTTTAAAGCCTTTAATCACGTTGCAACTCCACAAGTCCTCCAAAAGTGAAATTAACAGCGAGTGTGACGTAAAAATACTGACAAAAAGCTCTCCTTTAATTAAACGAGCTCAGCGTCACACGTCAAAAAATTGCAGTGTCATCGTAAACAAAACATTTTTAAAAATTCTCATCCAGCGTTAAAAAAATTGTCTCGAGCTCCGATGAATTGCGATTGCTCAAATTTACATTTTTCCGTAAATATTTACTTACGAAGATGAAGAAGTGGCGAAACGCCATAATTTCCGGTCCGTGAAATCCAGCTAGGTTGATCTTCGAGCTCAGATAATCGAGTGAAAATGAAAATCCGGGGAATCGCCAATGCACTTTGGGACAAAAAATCACAAAAATACACAAATTCACACTTGAGGCTCGATGTTTGTGGCTAATCAATGTGAACAGTCGTCATGAGGGTGCTCGAGTCATTTCTCCAGTGTAAGAAAAAAAAAAATTATCGCGATCGCGACGATAAATCCTTGGGAAACACGATTCACTGAAACACGTGTACCTGCGATGCACTTTTCAACCCCCCCACGTATCGGGCATTCATTCGAATTGTTCCAGCACAAAATCCACCGTCAATAAAACATAGCCCCTACTCGAAAAACAATTATCCGGATTATTTTTGATCCTCGGGCTCACGAAGAATATCGCTCGAATCAATTCACCGTGCACGTGAACTCGACGTTGCGGAGAAGAAAAAAAAATACTATAGGAGGCAGCGAAGGCTGAGAAAAAAATCGTTCACTTTCAAAATTTCGCGAACAGCGCGGCAATTTTTTTTCCCTGCTCACAAAAATCACTGTCAATCGTCGTCAGTCCTCGCGAAAAAAATAATCGAAAGTTCGAATCCTGAAATAAAATTCCTGTCAACTTTGAGTCCTTCGTCGTGGATCGAAGCTTTTTTTTGTCGCTCAGACGAACTTTTTTCCTCGACCGATTCTCGTATTCCTGATTTTTTTTTAATTTCGCTCGCGCGTTGATTTTGTTTGTTGGCAAAATCGTAAAAACCGAGTGTGCGTCTCGTGGTGCGCGTTGATCGTAGCCAAGACCAGGAGGTGGTGATACATTCGTCGTCGCGGCGATGTTGTCGTGCCGAAGTGCACCGCGCGAGTGCCGCGGCCTTGTCGCTCTCGTGGAACGAGGAGCCCGAGAGTCTCGGGTCGTACTTTTGCGGGCAAAGCCAGCGTGCGCGCCGGCGACGCGCCGCACGCAGATCAGACGAAACCAGCCGCACGGTGGTGGCAACCTGACACGCTTTTCCGCGGCGCAGCCCTTGCCGTACACACACACACACACACGGAGTGTGGGAGCTAGACGCTTTTCCTCTTTCCTTTTTTTTTCTTGCGGATCAGGGTGGTTCCAAAAGTTCCCGGCTTCGGCCTCATAAAGGGCTTCGTTTTTTTTTTATTGCCATATTCAAATTTATTACCGACGTTTGTGTGCCAAAGTACGCAATCTATGAAAAGCAACGAAAAAGTTCGCGCTGAGGAATGACGAATGTTTTCAATCGGTCTGATGCGAATTCGAGGGGAAGAATTTACAGTCTAGAGTTGATGATGGAAGAAGGAATTTAAAAGAAATTCAAAAAACGGAATTTAATAAAAGTACAGTCCAACGTTGAAAATGAGCGATGAAATTTGAAAAATAATAAAAAAAGGAATTTACGGTAAATATTTACAAGTGGGGTCCAGCCCTAATCGGCTCCAAATTTTTTTTCACATTTTCGGGGCTGTTCTGCAGTATGAACATTTGTTTTTTGTGTTATGGGGGAGGGGTATTTTATTGAGAAAAAAAATATATTTCCGGAAAATCGATTTTTGAATACGTTTGTTTGGGTTGTTTGGGTTTGTTTGGGTTATGAAGTAAGGGTTGAAATTATCTTCCCTTGACTTAAATATTATAAACAAAGTGCCCTGAAATACATCGACTCGGCACAAAGTTTCTAAACCCCCTTTTTAGCTGGAGCCCCACTTGTAAATATTTACCGAATTTACAGTCCCGAGTTAAAAATGGGAAAGTGGAATTTAGAACAATCGCTGTGGAATAACGAATGTTTCCTCTCGTCCGATGCGAAGTCAAGGGAAAAAATTTACAGTTCAGAGTTCAATAAGGAAAAAGGAATTTAAAAAGAATTTAGAAAATAATTTTACATCAAAAAATTTGAAAAAGGAATTTCAAAATAGGAATTGAAAAAAAACTGAGCCAAGTGCGAGCCGGGCCTCCCTCTGTTAGGGTTCCGTACATATCATCAATTAACTTTTTTTTAAACTATATATTTGGTTAGATAATGCTTTTTTTCTGTATAAGTTCTTAGGTACTACTAAAGTGATATCATATGGGGTGATGATAGCTGAAGAAGCATGCTCCTGCTGTAAGCTAAAAATGAAAATATATCAAATTATTGGTATTTAAATATTTACAATACCAAATTACTTATTTCTGGAGTCAGTACCAGCCAATCGCCAATAATGTCACATTTTTCGCAAGAAAAGAGGAGGCGAAAAAAAATAAACATACGATCTACGGTTTTTTTTAAATTTGCAATCTCGTTTCTTCCGTGACGTCAATCTCTCCTTCTTTGCTGGCGCCGACTCCAAAAATAAGTCATTCGGTATTGTAAATATTTAAATGACAATAATTGTATATATTTTCGTTACACATTTATTGTATTATGTATATAATAAATTATTATATACACTGCATTAAGAATCGACGTTTTCAGTATTTGTTGTTTGAGTACAGTATATAGTAAATATACAAAAATTCCAAATTCCTAACTAGTTTTTTAGATAGACCCCGTAACAGAAATGGTCTAAAACTGACAACTTTGACACCCCGCCATTTCTTTATTCTTTAAGATAAAAGCGAAAAAAAATATATATTTGTACTCTACTCAATCTTTAAAAAATGACACCCCACAAGCCAAGGTAAGATTTTTTTTTCATGTATGGGACCCCCATGAGAAATAGTTTTATTGAATTTCTAATTCAAGATTCGGTTTTGGGTCAACATTCTACACAAAATATCCAAAATTCAGATCTGTAACTCATTCCGTTTACGAGCTAGAGACCCATGACATACGGACGGATAGACAGCAGAGTGTCATTAATAGGGTTGCGTTTTGCCCTTTGGGTACGGAACCCAAAAAAGGAATTTACAGTTCAGGGTTAAAAAAAGGAAGAAGAAATTTTAAAGGAATTAAAAAGATAATTAAAAAAAGAAACTTCAAAATAGGGATTAAAAACGAATTTACAAAAAGTAATTAAAAATGGATTCTATAATCCAGAGTTAAAAATAGAAAAATTGCAACTCGATCCTGTTTGATTAATTTGTATCCTTCCGAAATATTGATTTTGTTCTTTTGTATCCCATTTTGTTTTTCACCCCGTTGTTTCGCGCTGGCCAAAAATGTCGGTATTGTAATTTGATCGTGACATAAACGAGCTAAATTTTGAAAGTATAAACATCGAGTCTTGTTGAATCTTGATGAGAATAAAATTCTCTTCACAACAATTCTGAGTGGTTTTGAAAAAATAATTAGGTCGCCATTAAAATAAAACCGGATTAAATAAAATACTCAAAAGCGTCGATGAAAAACATAAAATATTCAGTGATCAATTTGATATTAATATTCAATCAGCTACCAGATTGAAAAAACCTTTCAGAATACCAGACCTAAAAGAAGACTCGATCCTCTCACCCTGAAGAAATGTCGATTCGTTCCGGTTCTCAAAAAGAATCGTATTCGACACTGCAGGAAATTTCGCAATCAAGCTTTAAAAAAAGGGAAACCAGAAGCGATTTTTTTACTCCAATTTTAAGAAACTTTTGAGTCACAAGTAAGAAATGGAAAACCAATGAATCAATTGTAATTTTTTCATCACATCAAATTCAATTCAATGGAACGAATATCGAACATTTCTTTCGTGCATGGCTCGAACGGAGTGTCGCCTCGTGACACGTGTGCCATTTTCAGGGTAGCGAGGGGTGAGTGAGCGCGTGCCGTATCGAGACATCGAGAATGCCGATGCTCGGAGAGAGAATGGGAGAGAAAATGATGGGGCTGTGGGTCGGTCGAAGGGCAAGAAAAATTGAGGGTAAGTGTATAAGAACGATCGGAGGTAAGAAGCAAAAATTCCAGAAGAGGATATCACTTTCCCTTTTGCTGCATGCTTTTCAACCTCTCTTTCTCTGTTTTTCTCATGCTCTCGTGCACTCGTTCCACCATGCAGCATCATTATTCTTCGTTTCGCGGATCGATGACTGCCACTTCAATGACGCGTGGCTCCGTTTTGCCATCGCTTAACGATCTGTAAATAAGTAAAGCTTTTTTTTGTCCTCGCCAGAATCAGGTGCACTGATTTTCGTGAAAAGGAAAATTAATGAGGCTTTGGTAAACGTAGCAGGCAACCCACAGATGGCGTAAGGGAAGGTACCGCCTTGTTCAGCCAAAAAATGTTCGATTTTTCACCATTTTTTTATGCGAAAAGTATTAAATGTAGAATGTCGATATTTGGTATGTTGACTAAACGGTCTTTATTGATCATCAAAATATTTTTTAAAGTTTGACAAAACATGGTGGTGGGACTGGGAAGAGCCACGTATGTTGGTGCGCGGGCGATGGCATTCTTCGCTTGCGGAAGTCCTAAGTCCCGGACAGGTGATCCGAAGCATCGCATAAAAAATTGATGAAAAATCGAACATTTTTTAGCCCAATAAGGCAGACCCTTCCCTTAAGAAATATTAAAAATCGGATTTTTACATTCTGGAAAATTTGAAAATGAAGTCAAGGTTTAATTTTGCTGGTAGGAATTTAAAAATATCGTACGATTCCTTCAATGTTATAAGCCATGGTCATATGTTTGTTTCCGACAGAATTTACGAACGACATTGGAGTTTTTGTATTTTGTAAAGGATTTCGAGAGCTAATTAGAAGTTTGACAATTTTTTTATTTGACATGTGGAAGTTTTTATATATTGTTTAAATTGAAAGATAAAGGGCAAGTGTTTTAATTTTTTATTCGCTAAGTGGATGTTTCGGATTTTTTCAAATTTTGAGTAATAAAGCAAAAATTTAAATTTTGCAGTTGATTAATTGAATGTTTTTCTATTTTAGTTAAGAACTCAAGGACGAAGTTCAATGATGAGTGTGTCCGTTATGCCATCCCTTAGCGAGCCGTAGATAAGTAAGACTTTTTTTTGTCCCCGTAGCAATCAAGTGCACTGATTTTTGTGAAAACTAAAATAAACGCAGTTTTGATTTCGTGGACTTGCGACTAAATGTATACACGATACACGAATATATTATATGCGTCACAAGATATTAGGTAACCGTTCGCACAGATGACGGAAGAAAAATATTAAGAATCAAGTTTTAACGTTGCCGAATTCCGGAAAAATTGAGAACAAAGTGAAATTCAATATTCTCGTGTAAGAATTTAAAAATTAAGTACACGTTTTTAAATTCAATACGCCGTTATTGAATGTTTGTTTTTCAAAGAATTTAAGAACGATGGTGAAGCTTTCTTATTTTTTTCTAGATTTTGTGAATAAAGTAGAAGTTTAAAAATTTTTTATTTGAGATGTGGAAGTTTTCATACTTTTTTTAAAGTTAAGAAAAGGCAGATGTATTAATTTTTTAACACAATAAATGGATGCTTTTATTTTTTTCAAATTTGCGTATAAAGTGCAAAATTGAGTTTTTTGGTCGAATTGTTGGAAAGTTTTCCATTTATGATAATAATTCAAGAAAAAAGTACAAGTTTTCTAATTTTTTAGCTTAAGCCGTTATATGCAGTTGCAAGGGCAAAAAGTCGTTTTTTCACGAATTTATTCTGGAAAAGGATTTCATTTGGGCAAAACGAAAAGTATTAGGCAGCGTAGTGGCATCTTTTAGCTTTGAATTGGTATTTTTTATTTTCAAAAATATTCATTAACATTGCTCCTGTAGGAAGTCTCCTGGAGGTAGCCGAAAACAGTGTCCGGCGGTGAGCAAAGTATCTCCGGTTTGGATTATCTAGAATGAAAAAACCAAAAAGATTCTTTTAGGGGATAGATGTATCCAGTTATTGATCGAAGGAATAGTCGGAATTTTAATTTTTGACAAAATGGTGGCTCCGGAAAAAACAATTTCGATTTTCGACCAAATGTTTTCCGTTAAATCGTTGAAAAAAAATAGAAATAATTATCGGAAATCTTGTTCCTTCGATCAATACCTGAACAATATATCTGACAAGATTGTGTTAAAATTGCAGACCGATCGGTTGAGCCGTTTTTGAGACATCGTGCTCACCGACTTTGAATACAACGTTTTGAGAAAAACGCGTTCGAACTTTCTCGGACGCTCGGAACTTTCTCGGAGACGCGCTCCGAGCGTCCTTACAAATATGTGTGTATTTCCGAGAATATTCGTCGGATCAATTTGAAATTTTCAGAAAATATACTCACATATTTGTAAATTCCGAAAATGCAATAAAAAATCGATTTTTTGCAATTTCTAACTGCTTATAACCCGTTAATAATTTTAAGTTTTACTTTTTGTTAGCCTTCGAGAATAAAGTATTTAATTTTTTTAATTTGCGAATTCACGTTCAATATTCGAATAATTCAAATTGAATGTATTTTCTATTCCTATTGCTCCCAAAGGAACAGAAAAATGTTCACTAATGAAAAACGTGTCCATTTTTCCAATTCATAGTGAGTAAAAAAGACAAACAATGTTGTCGGTAGAAGTTCCATTGGCCTCGAACTGGAATTGAAGCAGCGCACTATTGTTGCCGGCAAGTATGTGGTCATGTGGCACTAACTGACAGCGATACTTGTTGTAAGCCACACACATGCAGGAGAAAGCGAGAGCGAGAGAGAGCGAGAGAGAGCGAGAGAGAGAGAGAGAGAGAGAGAGAGAGAGAGAGAGAGAGAGAGAGAGAGAGGGAGAGAGAGAGAGAGAGAGGGAGAGAGAGAGAGAGAGATCGTCACTGCAGCGGGCGGCACGGTACTTGCAACATGCAATAAAACACACAGGTTACACACGTCCTTTCCGCGTTATAATATTAATCAATTTCAGACGAAATTTCGTGTTGGGGTATTTTGGCATTCGCTTGGGAAATAGGATTAACTGAATTTCATAAATTTCATACAAGTGGTTGCTCGTAATTCAATAGTCGTGCTTCACGATCGACTGTAAACAACAGTATCATTTTCATTACAGCTCATGAATAATTTATTCCTGCGTCATTTTATTGACGAACAATTCATTAATTTCCTGTTTTATCGACGAATGATGAATTCGTTATTGGATAATTTAAGTATTTTATTTGCCGCCCGATCGGGGATTATACTTCGTTTATAGTCTATAAGGGATTCGCTTGCACGTAGCGAATCGGGCCAAGGTTGTCCGGCTTACGTGTCAACCGACGTAGAAAAGGGTGGAAATTACCACATGCATCAACCCCTCGTCGTAAGTAGCTGGATATCGTTGTGCTTGTTCTGTTCGATGAATAAAATGTATATCGGATATTGGTAGTGGACTTTTATGACTGTCGTGGGGGTAAATTTATCTCTGCGTGCACGCTCATCAATATGAATATTATACATGTAATATTTTTTTCTGAGTTCCAACCTATACCCATACGGGTTTTTAGGCATTACTGTTCTCAATTAACCCTACGTTGACACACTGGGTCACTTTGCCCCGGACAAATTTGAAATACATTCGCGCTTTCCCAAAATTGAAAGTTTGGTAATTTTTTTATAGCCCAATCAACACTATACTTCCGAATTTTAATATTGCAGACATATTAAGAAATGTTTAAACCGTAGTTCTGATTTTTTTCAATAAAAACCGACCGAAAGTTCTATCCGGGTCAAATTGACCCAGTGTGTCAAAGTCGTGGCCAAATATAAGTGTGTCAACGGAGGGTTAAACCCTTTTCTTTCACTCCCTACCCCCACTTCGCTAATTTGAGGCGAGTTGGCACGCAGTTGAAAATTTTGAAAATATCAAATTTCGACAGATTTTCGAACTATAACATTTCGAAAATGTTCTCTGAAAAATTTAAGTCGATTCGTTGAACATTGAGTTGAAAATTCACGTAATGTCTATCCGGCCAGAACATTGACATGTCCTGAAAAGTGGAACCTGTCTTAAATGGTGAAAAAGGACGCTGAAAAAGGCTATTTTCATGTATTTTTTTGATAGGTTTATATTATGGATATTGATGTAAAAGTTATTACACTTAATAAATTCACTTTCGAAATACATTTGAAAAAAGTTTCTTTATGTATTTATGTAACTCAAACAAACTTTCAACGCGTTTTTCTCGAAACAACGTTTTCTGACGGCTTGTTGATGTAATCTTCGAAACTACTGAACCGATCCTTGTGAAATGTTAACCACATATTCTTTACAACTATACCTATAGCGCATAGCAAGGATTTTTTAAATTTTGATATTTACTGAGAAGAGTATGTGGCTTCCGGATGGCGGCCGTGTTGAGGTTCAGCGTTGTGCCGACGTTTCGCAAACGTTACAGTCTGTATCATCAGGGCTGAGAGCTCCGATACTGAAGCTCTCGTGTCTCAGGTATTCCTTATATAGTTGCAGTCATCGTTCCGGATAGCTGCACCAGCCAATAAGATGTTTTAATTGATCAGCTGGTCAATTAAAAAACCGGGAGGATGGTGTGCCAAATAGGATTAACGTGATATCCTCCATCTCTGTTTAGATTGTCCGGATGTTTTCGGATTTCCAAGCCTTCTCGGTGTTTCCTGGAAAAATAGCTGTTTGATGGGGCCAGACTTTGGGCTTTGTCGAACTGGATGGCATGACCAGTCTCCATCCAATGTTCGGCCAGCGCTGATTGTGTAATATGGCCATATTTGATACACCGTTGATGTTCTTTGATCCGTGTACTGATCTTCCTCCCGGTTTCTCCTATGTACACTTTACCGCATGAGCAGGGTATCTTGTATACTCCTGGTGCACTTAATGGTGGTCTTTGGTCTTTTGCACTCGCAATCACTTGTGCTAGTTTCTTCTGAGGTTTGAAGATGGCTCGCACGTTATGTTTTCCAAGGACCCTCCCTATGCCATCGGTTATGCCCTGAAGGTATGGAAGGGAAGTTGTTGTGGTTATTTGTCCTTCATTCTCCCCATCAGGTGCTGTAACCGTTTTCGGATCAGCTATTTTCACAAGGAGTCTGGTTCGGAGATCGCTAGAGCTCTGTAGACCAGAGAGCTTATGACCGACTGTTTTTGGGAAGGGTGGTGATGGGACGTAGCATGGAGGTATCTATCCGTATGCGTTGACTTCCGGTAAACGTTATGGCCCAAAGTGCCATCGCTTTTCCGTTGAACCAGTACATCCAGAAAAGGGATTTGATTTTCCTGTTCTATCTCCATGGTGAATTGAATATTGGGGTGCTGGGAGTTGAGGAAGGTTAAGAAATGATTGAGGTTTTCTTTGCCGTGACTCCAAATGACGAAAGTGTCATCGACATATCGGAACCAGGTGGAGGGCTTGAGGGAAGCTTCTTGCAGAATTCTGTTCTCGAAGTTCTCCATAAAGATGTTGGCGATGATAGGAGAAATAGGGGAACCCATGGCTGCGCCTGAAGTTTGTTCATAAAACTGGGATTGAAATTGGAAATATGTAGAGTTTAGGCAATATTCTATGAGGGGCAGTAGGTTAGGGGCAACTTTTTTGGAATTTTTAACTATGCTTAGGGTCTCATTGGTTGGGACGTTTGTAAACAGGGATACAACATCGAAACTCACTAAAATGTCTTCTGGTTGTACCTTGATAGTCTGGATCTTGTTCACAAAATCACGGGAGTTTTGGATATGGGAGTTGTTGAGACCTACGAGTTCCTGCAAAGGTTTGCAGAGAAAACGTGCCAAATGATATGTAGGACTGCCTATGTTGCTAACAATGGGCCTTAGTGGGATGTTGTTTTTGTGTATTTTTGGCAGACCGTAAAGCCTGGGTGGTAGGGATTCCTTGGGTGTAAGGGCTTTGGTTAGGTTTTCTGATAGACCAGCCTTCTTTAGAAGTGTTGTTGTTTTCTTTTCTACACTCGATGTGGGGTCACGTGATAATTTCTTGTACGTGTTGGTGTCCTCGAGCAGGTTCAAAATTTTACTGCAGTAGTCCGTTTTATCCATGATGACAGTTGCATTCCCTTTGTCAGCTGGTAGTATTAAGATGTCCTTGTTTTTCTTCAAATTGTGAAGAGCAAGGTGTTCTTCCTTCGTGATATTCTGCTGCGGAGGTTTCGCCTTGTGTAGAATATTGCTTATCCGTTTCCTGATGTCGTTACCAGTATCCAGTGGGAGACGATAGATAGCCGTTTCCACCTGGCTGATGATTTCTCTGGTTGGAATTTCTGTCGGTGTAATGGCGAAATTGTGCCCTTTTGCGAGGACTGATGTTTCAGCTGCGGAGAGTGTGTGGTTACTTAGGTTTTTAACTGTGTGGGTTAGGATGGGCTGCTTTGATTGTGGACATAGTTTCCTGAATTTTTCTATTTGATCTCAGAAGAAACTAGCACAAGTGATTCCGAGTGCAAAAGACCAAAGACCACCATTAAGTGTACCAGGAGTATACAAGATTACCTGCTCATGCGGTAAAGTGTACATAGGAGAAACCGGGAGGAAGATCAGTACACGGATCAAAGAACATCAACGGTGTATCAAATATGGCCATATTACACAATCAGCGCTGGCCGAACATTGGATGGAGACTGGTCATGCCATCCAGTTCGACAAAGCCCAAAGTCTGGCCCCATCAAACAGCTATTTTTCCAGGAAACACCGAGAAGGCTTGGAAATCCGAAAACATCCGGACAATCTAAACAGAGATGGAGGATATCACGTCAATCCTGTTTGGCACACCGTCCTCCCGGTTTTTTAATTGACCAGCTGATCAATTAAAACATCTTATTGGCTGGTGCAGCTATCCGGAACGATGACTGCAACTATATAAGGAATACCTGAGACACGAGAGCTTCAGTATCGGAGCTCTCAGCCCTGATGATGCAGACTGTAACGTTTGCGAAACGTCGGCACAACGCTGAACCTCAACACGGCCTCCATCTGGAAGCCACATACTCTTCTCATTACATAAAGAGTCGTGAAAGCCTTAAAACTAAAACCTTGATATTTACTATTTGTTCTAGCTAAAAACAGTGAAAAAACACGTTTATTTTGTTTTTTTCGAAAAATGTCCGCCATTTTGTTATTTTTGAATATATAAAAAATCGTATGATTTGCGCTATAGCCATTAACATACTGAATTAAAAACCGTTTGGTTTTTTTTCTTCGGATGATACATCTCCGAGACATCATGAAGAGCGCAGACCTACAATTTTTTTAAGACCTTTCTTTAACTACCATTTTCTTTTATAAATACTGAATTAAATAAATGAGTTAAAAAAATTAATGTATTTCGGAAGTCTATTTATTAAGTGTAACAACTTTTATATCAATATCTATTATATAAACGTATAAAAAAAAAAAAAATCATGAAAAAGCCTATCTTAGCGCCTAAAGTGAGGAGAACTGTGAGAAGAAGTAAGAACTCTGTAAAGCTACTTTGCTTTTCACCTCATTGACTATATTTATAATTGATTAGGATGAAACTGATACATCTGTCGTAATTCTATTCACCATTAAAAGCATTCATTGCATCAAGGATAATCTCCTCGTTGATTATCCTTATTTATAATAAATACCAGGATTACAATAACTAGTGATTTGACTACAACGAATAGCCAAATTATTTAATGAGGTAAAAAGGTGAAGCAGTTGGTTTGTGGTTTTTCGAACGCCTTGTCGCCATGTTGGGAAATATCAATGTTTTGACCGGGAAGATATTACCGGAATGTATTTTGCCAAAAAACCTCCAGGTGGCTACGGGCGAAGCGCTTCGCGTAAGCAATTGAACGCGTTTTTCTCAAAATAATATTTTCAAAATTGGTCACCATCGTATCTCAAAAATCACTGCACCGATCAACTTCAAATTTCACAAGCTTCTTTGCATATCAACAAGCAGTGCCTGAAGGAATCAATGTTTTTTTAATCGAAATGGACTGCGGCTATTTTTTCTTTTCCTCGAATACCCTTGAACGACTTTGTCCCCCTAATGCTTTTTATGCGGCTTGACGTGCTTCACAAGATGTTTGAAGAAAAAATGTACCACTCCATTTTGAAAAGTGGAGTTGACCTTGACGTAGCTTCAGCGCCTCCACTGAAAAAAAATAGGGTGGTTCAGTATGACGGGATTCTTGAACACTGAAACTTTTGTCTGAAACATTTTTGGATATGATCAATAGTTATCAATAGATCAATAGTTTAAGTGTTATTGCTCTGTAACACTTTATGTGCCTCACCCTGTATATGAGGCCCACGTCACTTCAGCAAGTCAAAAAAAATTCACAAATAATTTTGAAAAATTGAGTTACTTTATTGAAAAATATTCACCGAGTGTCGAAACATTAATAAAAAATTGTGCCGTTTTTTCTCGTTGATTACCATTTTTTAACATTTTTTCATTCAAATGGCTGTATCTTTGGCAGGATTTGACGTATTTACATTCGTAAAAAAGCGAAAATGTGCGCCCTTTTATGGCCTTCCAGAAAAAAATTAATTTAGATTTTATTGAGCGAGTCGAACGTCCGTTTCAGGGCAAAATATGCAAAAATATTTTTGTTCTCAAGGAAAGGCACTCGTTATTTTTTTTTTAAATGTCCCCAAATTGTGAAAACGAAAAACAGATTTTTGGTATTTTTTATATTATGGGATTCCTGAACACCGTGAAGTAACAGCTATTTTTTTTTATTTTTTATTAATATTCGATTGAAGAGTGTGGAGCACCGGCTGCATGTTTACCAGGTTTTTGAAATACATATGACATATATGCGCTGCGAGTGCTCCACGTTCGTCAATCGAATATTAATTTTAAAAAAATAGCTGTTATTTCACGGTGTTTAGGAATCCCATAATATAAAAAATACCAAAAATCCGTTTTTCGTATTCACAATTCGGGGAAATTAAAAAAAAAAAAATAACGAGTGTCTTTGCTGGAGAAAAAAATATTTTTGCATATTTTGCCCTGAAACGGACGTTCGACTTGCTCAATAAAATCTAAATTAATTTTTTTCTGGAAGGCCATAAAAGGACGCACATTTTCGTATTTTACGAATGTAAATACGTCAAATCCTGTCAAAGATAGAGCCATTTGAATGGAAAAATGTTAAAAAAATGGTAATCAATGAGAAAAAACATCAGAATTTTTGTTTTTCGACACATGCTGCACATTTTTAAATAAAGTAACTCGATTTTTTAAAATTATTTGTGGATTTTTTTTACTGGCTAAAGTGACATGGATCACCTCATATATATCTTCTACGTCTCCGTTCATACCTATATATGTTATCGCGCTCTCTGTTTTGTCCAAACAAAAATATCCAAACAAATCCAACCAAACAAACGCAAACAAATCCAAACCCGAAACCAAACCTAAAAACTATTGCGCCAAAAATCCCAAAAATCCCTTTGAGGGTTGTATCTCTAAATATTAAAAGGACGGTTTGTGGGGGGGTTCGGAACCTTACCCAAAAATTGAAAACCTGCACGTTTTCCCAAAACAAAAAATTCACGAAAATTCCTCTTTTTTCAGGCCACGAGGTAGGTCCAACCCGTTGTTTTTTTTGGCCGCAATTGACGAGGATACGGGAAAACTGTAGAAAACCCGTACCGGTATAATACAATATAATTCATTTTATAGAGTTATATAGTATCTTCGTTACAATTTTATTGTTCAAAGTGCATATGTTGTATAATAAAACGCTACTGTTTACGATTAAGTAACACGTATTGCGTTTTAATAAAATATTGCAATTGTCCAACGTGATCGAAAACTTTCGAGCGGTACTGTATGTGGGGCCATCATCGTAGAATATTAATTGAAAAATGAACGCTGCTCCCAATTCCATCAAAAGCATTAGCTAATTAAATAATCAATTTAAATTAAAGTAATCCAGAGGATGGAGCTCTCCATTGAATTTAAATAAAAAAATCCTGTTCAGTGGAGTTATCAGGTTGCATCGATTTTGGTCTCGCGGGCTCATTAACGTGTCGATGAATATTGTTTTCCGATTACAGAAAAAAAATTGCAGAATGTTCAGCCAGCTGTAATTCTTTTGGATAATTCGTCCAAGCCTTGTATCAGTTCCACCTGCCCGGAAGTAAAAAAGGCGAGAAAAAAAATCGTTCTCGAAGTTACCGGGGAACTTCCTGTTTACGAAGGCAAACGGAACTCCTTGGAAGTGATGGAGTCTCGAGTGTGCATACAACCAGATACGTAACTGCAGTCGTCAGCTCTCCAGAATACAATGCGTGGGTGTGTGTGCTACAGTTGTCTCAGTCTGCAGAAATCTTGCAGCTGTTTCATCGCGAAATATGTCCTGTTCAAACTGTGCCACCATTGTGAAGACATTTGTGTACGTAGATGAGCGCCGGTGCTCGGATGGAACCCAAGGGGGATTGCGAGAAATTGGAAACTTCAGACGGGACTAGCCTCGCCCGAATAAAATAACATTTTCGCGAACGAAGCTTGAAAATTTCATTACGTTTCAATTTGGCGCAAATAGACGTAGGTACATTTGATTGTGTTCCGCTTTAATTGTTACAATTGGGGGCAGCACTGTGGGTGTTAAGGGGTTATGCCTAGATGTAAAAGTCGTACAATTCCTTTTTTTCAAAATTAATACATTTTGACGGTGTAACATCTTACAAATGTACCCTGAAAGATTCAGGTGATGGGATCGAAATTGACAGATTTATAGGCTCTCATGTTGACGCCCGTCGGTACACTCGGAGCGTCGTTCGAAACTTTAAACGCTTTTTTCTCGAAAATATGTTTACGAAGTCGGTGAGCAAAGTATCTAAAAAACTGCTGACTCGATCTTTCTGAAATTTTACGACCTTTTTCTAGATGTAAAAATATAGTATAAGATCGAAGGATTGTTTTTCCGATGTATACTTTCGATTTGATAAACGAAAAATGCCCATTTTTCGCAAAAATTGAGACTGTCACTTTGAAAATGCGCCATTTTTTAATTTGATTTTTCGGAAATCCTTTCGATTAGTCACAGCATAGGCAGAGAGGGGTCACTTGATCATGATTTTGTTCTAATCAGTATAGCTCCGAATTAATGACGTTTCAAGTAATTATATCTTTCAAAATAGATAGGTTGTTTATTTGGCTATGTAATACCATAAAAAACTGTGGTAAAAACGTTGCTTACTAGACTAAACTTACATGAATATCACAAATATAAAAAATATCACCCCGTGGGGTTAGTTGAGCCAGTGGGATAATAATGGTTTTTTTTCACAAGAGAAACAAAAAAGAAAAAGAAAACGTAGTTCTAACTAATTTGTTATCTTTTGCCGCTTTTCGGTTACTTTTTCCGTTGATGACTTCTGCTGCGGCACGTTTCATCATATCTTTGAACACTATAGGTCTTTCAGTTTTTCTCTTGTACTTTTGCATCCTGAAAAAAACATAGGTACTTGGGGTGGGGTTTAAGGGGAGGTACCTGAGTAAACGGCGAAAAAAACAAGTAAACTTCGGGAATTTTAATCTCAAAAACTAATGTTTCGATTGGTTCCGGGTTTTTTTTTATTGGAAAATACGTATATTGAGGTATGTTTAGGAATTTTTTAAAATAAATTCGTTGACTGGAAGCGATTCAAGCGCGATTATCTCGAAACATAATTTTCAAAGTCGGCGCCAGATGTATCTCGAAAACGGCTTGTCCGATTTTGTCCAAATTTGGATACAATATTCTTCCATAGTTTTTCTCGTTCGCCACGTAGGGGTTTTTCATTTGATTGAACCATTGCTCTTTTATGCAATGTGTATGCAATCCAAAATCGTCGGGAATTGCGAACGAAAAACGAATGTTGAATTAAAACGGTCGCAATTCCATCAAAAATGAAAATTTCAAAAAAAACCTAAGAGGCGAACGAGAAAAACTATCGAAGAATATTGTATCCAAATTCGGAAAATATCGGACAAGCCGTTTTTGGGATACATGGGGCACCGACTTTGAAGACTATGTTTCAAGATAATCGTGTTTGAATCGCTTCCAATCAAGGAATTTATTTCAAAAAATCCTAAACATACCCCAATGTACATATTTTCCAATAGAAAAAAACCCGGGTCCAATCGAAACATTAGTTTTTGAGATAAAAATTCCCGAAGTTTACCTGTTTTTCTCGTCGTTTACTCACGTACCTCCCCTAAACACCTGATTTTCAATGCAAATCTTATGACCCATGCTCAAGGGACCCCGCTTGTTTTGGCTCAAATGACCCCATCCCCATTGTTTCACCAATTGGACCGAGCCACCCTACGACTATTATTATTAAATTATTTTTTATTCTGTCATCGTATAAATGCACTATTATGAAATCAAAATACACTTATTTGATTGCCGTAACACCACAAGCATGTGCTACAGACCAAAAGATACGACGAACTGCTTTTTTTTTTTACTTTTGGCGCGAAAATCGTAGTAGATTACGTGACACTCAAACCAAACATCGTAGTCTAGTAAAATAGGCGAAAACCCAGCATTTTGTAGCGTAGAATATGAATTTTTTACTGAAGGTAGATGGTTGCATACTGAAAGTAACCCCAATAAAATGTTGCACTTTGCTAGAAATAGATTTAGTAAATAATAATGGTGTTGAAGGTTGCATCGTTGGAACGCAACGAAGTTCTTTGTTACATTTTATTTTCTTCATTTTTATTATTATACAATATCTTTTTTTTATCAATATATATTCTAGATCGCTAAATTAATATCTTAAAAATTGGTTGAGGGTCTTTCATAGTTAAAATCTGCCAAAAGAAATCAAAGGAATTCAGAAATATTGATTTTCATTGCATACCAACGATGCAAACTTTAACCTTGTGAATGACGTGCTAAGATGCCAATTTTCTACTCGTTTAGCTTGGCACATAATTTTCCACTTATTTATCTTAGCACATAATTATCCACGCATTTGTCTTAGCGCATGATGTTCCTCTTATTTTGTTACCTGGACAGCACAAACTTGCGATCAAAAAATTCTCTATAAGCAGTCGTTAAGGGATTAGGCTACTGTGATGACCCGAATTCTGGCAAATATTGCCCCTCAATTCGCCCCAACCCTAAGAAATATGGATTGAAAACTTAAAAATCGCTGTATCTCGATAATTAATAGCACGATCAAAAAAGGTTTCAAACAAAAGTTGTTTGTAATAATGAAATTCGTATAAAGTTATCCGACGTCCAATTCCCTATCTTTGAAAATAGCGGCACAAAAACGATTCGAAAATTCGGGGTTGATGCGTGTGCGAGCGGAGTAGACATATCGCTGCGTTTTTGTCAGTGGTGCTTTCGTGTTTTTGTGCCGCTATTTTCAAAGATAGGGGATTGGACGTCAGATAACTTTATACGTATTTTATTATTCCAAACAACTTTAGTTTGAAACATTTTTTTCGTCGGGCTATTAATTCTCGAGATACGGCGATTTTTAAGTTTTCAACCCCTATTTCTTAGGGTTGGGGCGAGTTGAGGGTCAGAATTTTATTGGGATTACCTTCAGTATGCAACCATCTAACTTCAGTCAAAAATTCATATTTTACGCTAGAAGTGGTGGGTTTTTGTCTCTTTTATTGGACAACCGGCCGGCGACGATGCAAAAGCCGCCGAGCCACGTACCTCTCCCGCTGCTTCTGATATCCTGCACTTGTATCTAGCGTTTACCGTCTGTGTGCTGATGTGGGTGGCGCAGTAGACCCCGCGGCTCATGAAACCCCGCTCTGCCCTAAACTAATATACTAACAAAATCTGTTTGGTTTTTTGATATTCGATGACCAGGTCCAGAAGAGAGCATTGCGCACCGCAAAAGACGTTTTTGAGAGGGGCTTCCCGGACATCGGCTGTAAAACGATTAATAGTAAATATTTACACACAAAAAAACTACGAAGGTTACTTTAGATGATACTTTTCAAATACCCTTTTTTGTAAAAATTCATCGCGATTTTCTGAAAAAAATCACAAAAATGGGCTAATTTCGACTGTTACAACTAGGCATAACCCGTTAAGAGGGAAGATGCCTTTAGGCAAGGAATTTTTTCCTCCTTTTTTTTACTGTTCATCATGACATTTTTTAAAGGAAAGATTTCTTCACCATTGTTGAAACTCAGGATATATTTTATTATTACTTTTAGCTGTTACGTGTTTTCTTAAATTCATCTTTAAAAATGGCGGAGGTATGGCACGGTTTTCTAAAGTGCAGTTTCAAAACTGGCGTGACGTATAGCTAAAAAAATAATCGACCGATTCTGATGAAATTTGGAAGAAATATTTTTAACTTTATTGTCTAAAACATGAACCTAAATATTTTTCAACATTTTTTAAACGGTATTTTTTATTGCCAAATGTATCTATTTTTTGGAATATTCAGTCTTCTGGTTTCAAGGCGTACCATATCATCGGCTTTCAACATTTATCACTTTTTCTTGGTTTATTATCGGCGTATGAGTGTCAACCCTCAGAGTACAGACTATAAAAATATATTCATTCAAAAATAATTTATAAACTAAAAACTTTTCTCAGAAATGCGATGGTTTCATCAGATTCGTGATATTGTTTTAATTTAAAAAGTTATAGTTCATAATATAAACATTATTCCAAAAATGTTTATGGAAATGGACGTTTTTTATTTAAAAAAAGTTATAGATGAAAATATAAAGAATATTCTAAAAATTTTCATGGATTTGGAATACCGCTTGGGTTACGTTAACCCACCCCGTACCCTGAGGGTTAACGAAATAAAAATTTTCGTTGGTGCTTTTAAGATTAAGGGGTCTTCTCGCTTTAGACGCTAAAAAGGCTATTTTGATGAATTTTTTTGATAGGTTTATATTATAGATATTGATATAAAAGTTGTAACACTTAATCAATTGTAACACTTAATCATATATCCTTTACAACTATAGCTATAGCACATATCAAGGATTTTTTTAAATATTGATATTTCCTATTTTTTGCCAAAAACGGTGAAAAAAACGTTTTTTTTTCGTTTTTTTCGAACAATGTCCACCATTTTGTTATTCTTGCATGTGTCAATAATCGTATGATATACGCCATTGATATAGTGAATTTAAAACCGTTTGATTTTTTGTTTCGGATGATCCATCTCTGAGATTTCATCAACAGCGCAGATTTCAGCAACAATTTTTTTAGGACATTTTTTCAACTACCATTTTCGCCTATAAATAGTGACATAAATAAATAAATAAAATTTCTTTTATGTATTTCGATAGTGTATTTATAAAGTGTAACAACTTTTATATCAACATCTATAAGATAAACCTATCAAAAAATTCATGAAAATGGCCTTTTTTTAGAGTCCAAAGTGAGAAGACCCCTTAATCCCACCGACGCTACGTGTCACGCCGTCTGACAACCTCCGCCGCAACCCGTTTAGAAGACGGTGCCACAACACCGCCATTTTTAAAGATTACTTTTTAAAAGTGCAATGTAACAGCCAAAAGTAGTAGTAAAACACCCTAAGTCTAAAAAATGGTGAAAAAATGTTATCTTTAAAAAAAAGTCATGAAAATCAGCATTTTTTCTCTCGCCCCCTCACAAGGAACATCCCCCAGGTGGCACCCTTCGATTTTGTTGTAATTTGGATATGTTATAAAGCGCCGAAAAGTAAACGATACGTATTTTTTTATCAGCGGCAAAACGGTTTTAAGGGGTGAACCACCTCTTAATATAGGGGTGGTTCACGCCTTAATTTTTGTTTGCAATTTCACTATAGTGGATTTTCCATTGCTTCGGATTAGAAGAATTTTCTTTTTTGTTTCATTAAAATCGGTGGACTCCTAGTGTGTGAAACTGCTATATTACCCCTAGAGATGCATTTTTTCGAGGGGTGGTTTCACCCCTTAAAACCGTTTTTCCGCCAATGAAAAAATACGTATCGCTTACTTTTCCGTGCTTTATAACATATCCAAATTTCAACAAAATCGAAGGGTGTCACCTGAGGGATGTTCCTTGTCAGTTACTCCCGTACACGAAGTATCTTTCCAGTGGCCCGCACTCACTTTGATATTCTGCCAAGGTGGACCCCAGCGAGAGGAGCAGAAAAACAGTGGTAGACAAATCGGGAAAGAAAGAGTTGAAGGGCTAAACTGAAAACCAATGAAAAACGAGAAAATGCGTACCCGCGTAGATAAACAACCGCTAAAAAGGTACAACGGTCTCCGGCCCAACAGACCGGCGACCGAAATGGCGCAACGTCGTATCCTTTACTGCGAAGAGAAACAGGATTCGCCGGAGGAGGATGTCGTAAGGACTTAATCCCTGAGAAAGTGGCGGGTAAAAGGGAAGCGGGTATGCAATGGGGGCGAGGAAATTGTAAGAAAGAGGATCAGAGTACTGGAATGATGAGCACGCGACGACCAAACAATAGGATATAAAGGAAGATGGAAGGACAGGAAGAAGAGGAAAGCAGAAGGGAGAAGTAGAAAATAAAAAGACGAAATTCTGGTGCTAAATTCCTGGAGCTCCCAAACACGCCAATAACCAAGAATTTTGGCTGAATATTTATCACCCTTAGGCTCACATCACAGCGGTTTTAAGGGGTGAAACGCACCCTCGAAAATAGGGGTGTTTTTCGTTTTTCGTCGATAACGTTGTCGTTCTCATCTCCAATTTATAGTACACAAAAAAATAAACATTGTTGCAATTTGAAATTTTTTTATATCTCGTACCGTTAAAACGTCATCGACGAAAAACATCCCCATTTTTAGGGTAGGTTTCACCCCTTAAAATCGTTCTTCCGCCGATAAAAACTATACGGGTCTCTCAGTTTTTCATACTCTTCCACATAAAAAAGTTTCAACAAAATCGGAGGAGGACACCAAAGTGATGTTCCTTGTAAGAGTTTTTTTAGGCGATTTGCGGGAGGACGCAGAGCTTTCATGGATTAGCACCGAGAAAAAAAATCGCTATTTACATTAGTTTTGCTAGAGAAGTATACACGATGATAGAAAAATATGGTTTTTTTTGGCAAAATGGCACGATTGAAAATAATTATTTCTTTTCGCCAACAAATCGGCCTTAATGTGTTTACAAAAGCAAGAGAATTTTCGATGAATTGTAAAAATCGTATGCACTTCTTTGAAGAATTTATCTAAGAAGCTGCAGTTACAATTTGAAGTAAATCGGATGAAAAATGATCGAATTATGCGTTTTCCCGATTTCAAAAACGTAGTTTGAGAAAACCGCGGTTAAAGTACCAAAACTGATTTACGAGCTATCATCCACACGACGGAATTGAAGCTCTCATTTAAATTCTGCGTATACCCATGGAGGCATTTTGATAGTAGGTCTTCAGTTGTTAGGTTGTTGTATGTTTTTTGTACAACGACTGGATTAAACGACTCGAAATAGCTACTTTCACCGTCTAGGGTGTTTCGTGCGTTTGGCACCGCTTGGAGGCACTTCGCAAAATGAGTTCTTAATATGAGAAAAATAAAAAATTTCGCGTATAATTTCTTTTGTATAAGGTGTGAAAAAACAAGGCCACAGTTTTTTTCTACTCAGGTGTAGCGCTTTAAGAATTCCGAAATTTCCGTTTGGTTCGTAGCATTCGCAGGTTCTTTGAGATTTCGTGGTAAGTTCTTCGTTTCTTCGAAACTGAAAATTCACTAGACACCAATTATTTACCCAAATGCAAAATCGTGAATTTTAATAAGTTTTGCAAGCTTATTGGTAAATATTTTTATCCCCTCAATACAAATGCGCCTTTTATTTTCCCAAAAACCTTCCACTTCCATAAAAATCGTTGGAAGTCTATGGACCGATGTTTCCAACGTTCAGGCCACCCAATTTTCAGTCTTAGACCAAACTTCTACGATATGCATAATCAGCGAAAAACTTCCCATCAAAGATCCTTCGAATATGGTATGAATAAACGCAGATAAAAACCTTGCGACTATTGTCGTCATCCCGTGAAAAACAATGCAACCGACCCAACCTCGAGCCAGCGTCACGCCAATCACATTCTACCATTGGCCGATGAACGGCAGCACTACCGGTTTAGTGTTGCGCCACGGTAGGTGTGATCTACGAGTATTCGGCCCAACGCTGGGATGTACGGTTGGCCAATAGTAGGCTTACCGGAAATCCTAACAGTTGGCCGGGTATTGGCCCAACATTGGGCTCAAGACATCACGATCATTGGCTGACGATTGGCGTGATCACCGGCCCATAGTAGGGCTAAGGTCGGCTTCATATTGTTGGCGCAATATTCGGGCTAGTGTTGGCCCAGTGTAGGGCTCTCGAAACAACCCAACGCTTAGCCAACAATCGAACAGATTCACAAGTTTCCGTGCTCGATGATTGCTCATCGAAAGAATTATTAGATTCACTAACATCGTTATGCACAATCACTTATTCGTGGAATGTTTCCAAATTTGTTTCACTATCTACTTGTCTTTTTGTTTCGTTGCCTCTGATCCTAACCTGCTGTAAAGAGTCTTCTAATGTTTGTCGTCGTTTCAAGGGGTTACCCCCACTTGCGATTTTGAAAAAATCGATTTTTTTATTGCATTTTTTTGAAGTATAAGTATCTGAGAATATGTCCTGAAAATTTCAAGTCGATCCGAACAAAATTGACTGAGATATGAGCGTTGAAAGAGAAGAATCCGTTGTGTAAACGACCGGCTAATTGAAACTTTAAACGCTTTTTTCTCAAAATGGCATTTCTGAAGTCGGTGACCAAGATTACTCGAACACTAATGAACCGATCTTCTTGAAATTTTGCGGGCTTATTTAATACATAAAAATGTAGTCTTTAATCGTTCGATTTTTTTTTCGAATAAATGGCCGTTTTATAGCCAAAAAACGGCCGCTTTCTTTGGTTAAAATCGAACCATTAACTTTGACCGTTCGCCATTTTGTGAAAAATGAATATTTTTTAAAATCCTTCGATTAAAGACTAGTTTATACTTATATTTGACCAAATCCATCCGCATTTTTTTTCAGATGATCCACTTCGCCGCAATGTTGGTCACCGCAAACCGTGTATATAAAAACATTATTTCATTGACGGCCATTTGCCACTAAACAATGTAATATTTTTCAATAAAAAAATTACTGAAAGTTCTTCAAGATGTGTTGTTTAAGATGTTATATTGATCGATTAAAAAAGTTTTGTAGTTTTGTTTAAAAAAATTCATGAAAAAGGCCTTTTTTGCGCTACAAGTGGGGGTAACGCCTTAACACTCGACGTTTCTAATACTATCATAATAACTCGGCATTTTTTTAATACACCACAAAACTTTAGTATAAATCAATTTTATTTTTAATAAAGTGAATTTCAGATAATAGTAATTATGAGTTTTTATTACCACAGGACGTAGAAAGTTGCATGCAGCGATAATAAAAAATATATATAATAATAATATAAGTAAAAAAGCATTCTTGTATGTATGGACAAGTTCGAAGCCAGTGTTGGGCCAGTATTGGCAATTCGTCAGTTTGCCATGCTAAACATAAGCATTGGCAAAACCAAGGTCAAACTATTGGCTCAGACTCAGGGCCTGCGCTCGCCCCGACAATTGGCCGACGGTCATTAATTAGTAGTGGCCCAGCGTTGGCTCTTCGATGGTGTGCCGAGCTTCAATTCGAAACTGGCAAACCCATGATCAACCGATTGGCCCATGTTCGGGGCCAACACTGGGGCCCGATAGTTGGCTGACAGTTGGTAATCGATATTTGGCCCAAGGTTGAGTGGTCGTTGGTTTGCCATGCTTCAAACGAGCACTGGCAGAATCATGGCCAAATCATTGGCCCGTAAAAAGGACCAACACTGGGTATTAGCAGTTGATACCGAATATCGTTCTAAGCGTCGGCCGCATCTTAAGGCGTTACCCCCACTTGTAGCGCAAAAAAAGACCTTTTTCATGATTTTTTTTTTAAGGAAAACTACAAAACTTTTTTAATCGATCAATATACCATCTTAAAGAGCACATCTTGAAGAACTTTCAGTAATTTTTTTATTGAAAAATATTACATTGTTCAGTGGCAAATGGCCGTCAATGAAATAATGTTTTTATATACACGGTTTGCGGTGACCAACATTGCGGCGAAGTGGATCATCTGAAAAAAAATGCGGATGAATTTAGTCAAATATAAGTCAAAACTAGTCTTTAATCGAAGGATTTTAAAAAATATTCATTTTTCACAAAATGGCGGACAGTCAAAGTTAATGGTTCGATTTTAACGAAAAAAAACGGCCGTTTTTTGGCTATAAAACGGCCATTTTTTTCGAAAAAAAAAATCGAACGATTAAAGACTACATTTTTATGTATTAAACAAGCCTGCAAAATTTCAAGAAGATCGGTTCATTAGTGTTCGAGTAATCTTGGTCACCGACTTCAGACATGCCATTTTGAGAAAAACGCGTTTAAAGTTTCAATTTCCGGTCGTTTACACAACGGATTCTTCTCTTTCAACGCTCATATCTCAGTCAATTTTGTTCGGATCGACTTGAAATTTTCAGGACATATTCTCAGATACTTATACTTCGAAAAAATGCAATAAAAAAATCGATTTTTTCAAAATCGCAAGTGGGGGTAACCCTTTAAGCGCCGACAAATTTTTCACAGGATGGTGACGTTAATTTTTTTTTATATATTTCAGTCCGTGATACTTAGTCCGATGTGCCTATCAAAATCGGACCACATTCATCCGCATATTCCGCCAGTGGGAAGTGTGCAATCAGGTTATGAAAAAAACGTAAATCAGTATTTATTTTCCATCTCGGAATGGTGCGATAATATCAAAGTGTACGCGCATCGTCTTCGCGGGGGTTCCGGAAAATCGACCTGGTATTTCAACTTTGACATCTTTCCGTTCTCTGCCATATTGGCTTCGAGCTAAATCCAGATTCTCCATTTCATCGGGTCAGATATATCGAGTAAGCGCTTGAGGGTCAAAGTAAGCTCGTCTTGTATATGGGGTGAATAAAACATCGAATTTATCGATGTTTTTCTTCGGGTGTTTGGATCATAGGTCATCATTACCACGTCTCATGCTCCCCTAGAACTTCCGCCTCGTTCCAGGTCCCAAAGTTCCCATTTCGGAGATTGGACATTTTTACGTGCTGATTAAATGTAAAAAAATATATGTCTCGATAAATTCAAGTATCAGTCACTTCTGAGGAGCGTTTCGTGAGACGCTGCGAGGGCCACTGAAGTGGCTGCGATTCGGAAAACGTACTCGGCCCTAAGGAGCAGCCCGCGATGCCACCTCGGAGTGCAGTCACCCACAGAGTACCTGACAGCCGACTCTCGCCTTACCAATCCTTCTTTCCTCGTTGCCCACTCTTGAGTATTTGGACCTCGTTAATTGGCGAATTCAAGTGTATCCGAGAGCTGCTTACTAAGTGGCTAAACTTTGTAGCAAGCTGTCACAACAGTGAGCGCTTTTACCAGTCACTGGCCAACAAAAGAAGCCGATCATTTGGTCGTGAGTAGCGGTCAGGATCTTTCCTTTCGCCGTCATGCTATCCATTCTCAAACCCTGCCGATCATCAACAAATACTTCAGCGACCAATTCATTGGACGCAGAGAGACCTCGAACTCTGCTCTCTTCGGGTGAAGGCCTCGTGAACTTTTTCTTCCCACACATCCCATACCTTCTGTTCTCTTAACGGGTTACACCTAGTTCGCGGCCGGAAAAAGCGGTGTTTTGGTGACTTTTTTTTGTTGAGAAATCGGTGCCAGTTTTTAACTTTTTTTTTATAGTAAAGAGTATCATTTCAAGTATCTTTGACAATTTTTTTATTGGGCAATATTCATAAACGACGGAGATACAGTAAATTGCACAGACCGCTGTGCAAAAAAATGTCCTTCGCGGTGACCACTCCTGCTCGGGAACAAATCTTCTGAAATTAAAAAACCAAATGAATTTAGTTTTTGTACCGTATTATTTAGTCTTTAATCGAAGGATTCAATAAGATAATGATTTTTGAAGAAACGATCGCCAGTTGAAAGTGATCGTCCAAATTTCGGTGAAAAAAAACACTATTATCCTTGATATAAAAAAAAGTATGCATTGAAAAAAAAGCCTTCGATTAAGGACTGCCTTTTGATGTACAAAAAATGTCTGTGAAATTTGAAGCACATCGGTTTAGTTGTTTTTGAGATATTTTGGTCGCGATTCTGAAAAAGTCACTTCGTGAAAAACGCGTTTAAAGTTTTTACCTGCAACGGTAAAGCGGTAAGCGGATCTACCTGCAAACGCTCATAACTCCCTCAATTTTTAACGGACCGACTGGAAATGTTCCGAGAATATTTTTGAAAGGTTACATTATGAGAATCCGTCGAAAACGAAAAATCGATTTTTTCAAAAATTCCAACTTCGTGTAACCCCTTAATCATTCGATTTGGATCCGTTCATGCACTGAAAAAAAAAATTCGTTCATCCATCCAAAATTCAGTTGGTTTAACAAAATTGTATCTTTAAGTACGTTCAACTTGATTTTTGATTGGCATAACAAAACAGTATAGTTGGGCAGTAACCAACGATACATTTAAACTATTTGCTTATTTAACATGTCTGAGCAACTGTGAAAACAACAAAATTTCGAGACAACAGAATGCATTTTGCACATTCAACGATTCATTTTTCACAGTGTGCGTAACTAGAAAATAAAAGAACAATTCAAAGGAAAACAATGTTTTCAGCCCCTGCTTGACAGATCCAGATGCAACAAACAACATGGTAATTCTACAAACGGTCAGGCAAAAAGCTCCGTTTAGACGTCAACACTGACTACATTCCTAAAAAACCATATACAGGTCTCAGCATCGCAGTCCAACCCATCAGCTTTTCCAGCCCGAAGGAATGTGCGGACACTTCACCTTTTTCTCAATACAATTGCACGAAGAATCATTACTTTTATCACCTGCAATTATCCATTTTATTACTCGTCAGTGATAAAAAAATTGGGCAGTCTTGACGAGGCAGTATACCGGACGGAACATTGAAAGTTGTGAGCTGCGATTATTCAATGTGGCACGGATTTGTCGAATGTTGTAGGAAATCCACAAACTTTTGAGGTTACTCGTCGTCTCGTTTTCTCGTCGCACAGTATCCACGAGAGCAACGAAGAACAAGGTGCCTGAGAAGTAAGCTTCTTCACGGTCCAGATAAAGTTGGTTCCCGCCTGGGTAAGGTGGAGGAGAGGAGGGCGAGTTTTTATCCGCTGTACAAAGAAAACTCCTGAGCTCCGGCAGACCCAAGGTCTTTTTTCCCGCGCTGCCCCTATCCGGTTAACTGGTCACATATATATATATATATATATTTGAAGCTTTCGTACAGGAGATATATTTCTGCAGCGTAGCCCGACGAGGACGAGGACTCGGATGTCCTTGTTCGATTTCCTACCGAGAGGAAGTGTATTCCGCTCGTCAGGAACTTGTTTAACGGCGAGAGAAAGAGAGCGTGAGGCATGAGGGAAGCGGGAAAAAGGAGAGAGACGAAGGATAGAAGAAGAGTACAACCACTGCAGGAAAAGTATACACGAACCTTCGTAGTATTGGGGTAGCTACGAGAAGTAGGGAAAAGTTTCATAATTTGATACCTCGATATAGTGAGTCGAGTATGCAATCACTGGGAAAAGCTTCGAAGGTGAAGCAAGGATCGATTGACAAAAGAAATAGTTGAGGAAAGTGGCCATTATGAGGAAACTTGACCTCGTCCTTTCAAAAACAAGATAAGCAGCTTTCCGACGCTCCCTGCTGGGCACCATTGAAACGTCACAAGTTTGTTTGCATGTCGAGCATGTTTGCCACGTTCACTGAGAGTAGGGTAGGAATTTTGGGAAAAAGGATATGGACGAAGTGTAGTTTCTCTGAGAATCGTGAATTCTTGGTGAGTCTTTTTTAACAATCAAATTTGTAGTTCATACGTCATTTTTCCGTTTGCACTGCCATTCATCAGATTGCTGAGTCAACTGGGCTTTTATGCTTAAGGGGTCATGCCTAGTTGTAAAAGTTGAAAAATGGCCTTTTTAAGACCAATATATATTGACAGTATATCATCAGGTGATCGGATCAAAATTGACAGATTTATGGGCTAGTTGACGCCCGTCGGAACGCTCGGAATGTTGGTCGAAACTACAAACGCTTTTTTTTCTCGAAAGTACGTTTTCAAAGTCGGTGAGCAAAATATCTCAAAAATAATTGCATCGATGCTTGCAAATGTTTACGGCTTTTTCTAGATGTAAGAATATAGTATTTGATGGTAGGATTTTTTTCCCATGTATACTTTCGATTCGATGAACGAAAATTGCCTATTTTTTCGCAAAAACCGAAACTCTCACTTTGAGCACGCGCCTTTTTTTGCAATTTGATATTTCGAAAATTTCTTCGGTTAATCATAGGATGAACTTATATACTAACGAATTCTGTTTGATTTTTTATATTGGATAACTTGCTTCAGAAGGGCATTGCTCACCACAAAACACGTTTTTGAGAGGTGTTTCCCGGACATCGGCTGTAAATCGATTACATCGAAACTTCAGTTATACGTTTTTCAATGGGTACATCAAATGTGACATATGAGTGAGAATAACGTAGAAGTGAAATACAGTATGTATCTGGAACTCTTCAACATTTGAAAATGGATATTAGTGCATGTTTCACGATGTTTTTCAATAGCAGTACCTCCATTGTGTTAAGGAATCATCACAGTGTGGAATCATCAGCTGGCCATCACATGATGGCCAGGATTGCGGCTGCAAATTTGATCTAAAACAAAAATTTCAAAATGATGATTAATCTGTTCCTATGGAGGTTTTTTTTGTTAGTAAATTTTGAAAAAATGGCGGCGGTTTAAACAAAAAGTATCAAATTTAGCCTTTTCTTCGACAGTTTTTCATTTAAAAAAATAGGAAGATTAAAAAGCTTCCATAGCAACATAAGGAATAACGTGAAGAATGATCTGTTAAAAATTCAAACGGATAGCTTGAAAACTCTTCCTTTGAGAGTGGCCACCGTTTTGGAAAACACCATTCCGAGAAAAACGCGTTTAAAGTTCGAAGAAAGGCTGTAGGGAACGAAATAACTCGAATTTCGATCTAAAAATTGGACAGAACGTTTATAACCGTGTATACTATCAGATAATGCAACAAAAAATCGATTTTTTGAAAACTTTACACTGTGATGTTTCCTTAATGGTTGGTTATCCAATTGAAAATTTGATTGGTAATAATTGAGTAATGAGCCAACTCAAGTTTTCGAATTTCCGTTTTGAACTTTTATTTAATGCAAGTTTGTAACACTTTGTAAAGCTTGTACAGCTTCACAAGTTTGTAAAGCTTTGACGTTTTAGACTAGTAAATAACGAACAGGTTCGTATTGATAAGAGATATGTTATCATAGTACATGCATACATAGTCGAGGTCAGAAACATCAAAATATCGAACAAAACATCAAAACGTAGTCACATGACATTTTTTTACGGCGAGAGAACATCACGTGTGATTCACGTAGAACTGAGAAAAAACGAACCTCGACACTGACACTGGGGAAAAAAATTAATAACATTTTAGAGTGGAAAACGTGAAAGTGAAAAACGTAGAAATTGAAATTTATTACTATCTTTATGAACGGAATCTGTCGGGGCTAGAGAAATTTGACGTATAAATGATAAAAACATATAAGTGCAAAACGTACAAACGAAATTTGGCTGGATAATTAAATATTTTTATATAAAAAATTACAGAGTGTTCTTCAGATGATACTTTTTTAAATACCTCATTTTTGTAGAAACTCATGTCCACGATTTGCTAAGAAAAACTTCAAAAAATGAGCTGTTTTCGACTGTTAGGACTAGGCATAAGCCGTTACTATCACTGTATTGGAACGAAAAAGGTCGTCGATCGATTCTCCCAGCACGAGCTGTCATGCTGAGCCATTGTTTCAGGATCTTATTATTCCACACAGGACGGGCCAATAAAACGAGAAGACAGTGGGGGTGGCGAAAGAGGCACACTCGAATGACACTCGATTACAGCGCACATAAATACAACACCTTCGTCAAGATCTTTCGATCTCGTTGATCACGACGAAATGGCATTGCAGCTAAGATCGCAATAGTCATTATTCATAGAGTGATCGGAAGTCACGATCGTCACGACATCGTCTTGAGCGTGCTTTCGCAGTAGTTATGCCTTTCACTTTCATCCCACACTTGTCACTTCACCTACCACTTCCTGAAAGATAGTTCGAAGTGGTCACCCAACCGAGTGCTGGTCCCAACGCTTGGAGAAGTCAACGTACGCTCTCATCTTTCGAGTGGCACCTTCACGATCAACCGCTCGTCCCTTTTTCCCATTCGAAGAGCACTTTAACCTTCTTCCGGTCGATTTGTCTTACAACTCATTCACCCACCATCCCCGGCAATTACCACGAGCTGATCGTCGGACGGGAACACGCGACGGTTGCCGTTGGAAACTTACTTCTCGAGGTACTTCCCATCGATCCGAGATCGTTAGCCGAGTGAGCTCGTGACCGCATCACGCTGCTCCGCTGTCCTACACGATCGTTCCTGATGGGAAATCCCAGCCTGGTCAGCAGGCGAACTAAACCAGTAAAGAAGTTTCACGAGGCATGTGTCTTCGATCAGAATTTTATCTCGTAACTTGTACTCGCACTCCCTGATTATTCGGACTGGAAGTCGCAAGCAGGCTGTCCTGAAACCCACGAAGAACTTGTTCATTTGGGAAAATGACCATCAACGTGATCTTTCCCAAATGGCATTCTTTCATGCAGCTCTTCAAAATAGCATTGGCCTATGCATCTTTCCAAAATGGTATTCACCCATTCATCTTTCCAAAATGGCATTCTTCCATGCATCTTTCCACAATGGCATTCATCCATGCATCTTTCCAAAATGGCATTTTATCGATCTCTTTCTAAAGTGGCATTCTTTGATGCATCTTTCCAAAAAGGCATTCTGCCATGCATCTGTCCAAAATGGCATTCGTCCGTGCATCTTTTCAAAATGGCATTTTATCATTTATCTTCCCAAAATGGCATGCTTTCATGCATCTTTTCAACATGACGTACTTCTATCCATCTTTTCCAAATAACATTGTTCCATGGAGCTTTTCAAAGTGGCATTCTCCCATGAATTTTTCCAAAATGGGATTCTTCCATGCATCTCTCCAAAATGGCATTCTTCCATTCATCTTTCCAAAATGGCATTCCTCCATTCATCTTTCCAAAATG